>JAXCGZ010015261.1:15000-120991 GCA_037179515.1 Halocaridina rubra | reverse complement strand
TTTAAGGTGCATCCTAAAAGGTAACTCACTTCAAGTGCAGGCAATATAAGTGAGTCATGAGGGACCTCTTGCACTTTTGCTGCGGTATTCTTTTGCATCTCTTATGGGTTATGTCTCTTCAGCTATTGGATCTCATGCCTGTTTTTGTGTGATGAGTAACTTTAGTGATCCATCACCTATGGGTTCTCTATTGTAGCAGCCAATGCTTTGTCACATTCATAGAATTATAAAGAAAAGAGTGTGACTACATTGCGTTATATGCAAATAATTTGCCTTTCTTCTTTTTTGGATACATTAAATGTCAACTTCACGTATTTGGCGCTTTAATCTTGTGTATAGCGAAGATTGCCTTCCTTGTAACAAAGATTTGCGGTTCTATGTGCCTAAAGTTTGAGTTGGAATGTACAGAACTTATTTAGGGATACTAATTTGTACAGAACTTATTTAGGGATACTAATTGATGGTGTTTTCCAAAGCTTTTGTGAAGGACCAGCAACATATGGGCTTTATTATCTTCAAGAATAGAAAATAAGATGGTTTTTCTTTTTTTGCAGTATTTGCTTTGGTATCCTCAGGATTAAAAAAGGACTGGTCTTAACCTAGTTATTAAATTTGAAAAAAAAAAAAAAATTCTATTTCAGTTCTATTCACTTCAGCATAAAATCTATGTGATTATTTGATGATGCATTTCATGCGAACAATTGTGCTTTTTCGATTCCAACCTCCCAGTGTCCATCCCCATTCGAATGGGGATTATGACAGTAGTGTAAACAAATATCTAAAAGGAAAATACTCATAAATATATTTCGTAGAGGGTATATTGGGACTGTATATGGAAAAAAAAAAACTCACAGGGGGAGTAAAATAGATGAATATGAGAGCCTCAAGTAGAGATAAGGACTCCAAACATTTGATAGCACAAAAATTTTGGTTTAGGGTAGTACCCCAACCTGATGAAATGGAATTATTAAACCTGGCGAGTCAATCTTTACTAGGTTCTATGAGATTTTGTCTGGCATGGTTTGATATATGTTTTTCTTTTTTTTTTATGACCATGGCAGATGGTATCTAATCTGATACCTATAACTGATAAAATGGTTTGGCCATTTTACATTTACGTGGATGAAGAGATTTTTTATTGGTGGCTGCTCTGCGATAAATTATTTGCTGGATGGCAAAATGCACTTTTTACAGTAGTCAAAGAGATGGCAGCACTACCACTGTAGTTAACCATAGTCATCGATTCCTAGATTTAATTTTACCCTTGACATTCATATTCGTCCCAAAATACAATGGAACCAAATGGCAGGCCGGAACTGATGTCAGTTAATAGGTAGATGGAAACGCGTTAAAATTTACTGTCCATACATGGCAGCACTAGTCACAATTGACCCTAAGCCATAATTTCAATTTTTCCACAGATTTATACGGGCCGTCCTTTGGACCAGGGCCCGTGCCAACAAGGTCGGCTTTGATCTCGAACATCAACATTTGCCAACGGACTCACAATCCAACCAAATTGTGGGTGGAGTTTAATAGGTAGAGCTCTTACGTTTTTTTTTTTCTTCCAACTAGTTTATACCCATCTACCAAAACTAAAAATTGTACTATAACCATATATAAATTTATGCCCAGAATAAAAAAAAATTTTGTATCCACCTGCGCATTCCAAGTCTTCCACTTCCAGTGGAACCATTCACAATATGTGATTTAATCTGTTGTATGTCGAGACGCACAAGAGAAATGACTCCAACCCAGAACCTTCTATATTTGACCGATATACCAATTAGGGGGTATTGCCTCTGCGATGACAACGTGCACTTCCCTTCATTTATTGATAAATATGACAAATTGCGAGTGCATCTAGGTGGGGCAACCAGCTAAAAATTCCCCGTTCCAACCTGTGCCCATCCCAATTCAAGTGGGGGTCAAAAGTGGCACATAGTGTGGAAGCACTGCAATTCCTATGAAATGTAAATGGAGCTAATGGCATTTCAGGTTTTATGCTTAAAAAAAATAAATAAACCAACAGTTTGACTCAATAACGGTGAAATTATGAATTGATACGTCTCCATAACTTACAAATTTCATTACTATGAAGTCTTTTAGAATCTTAATAGTATATAGGGTGCTTCTTCAAAGAAACTTTGGGAAAAACCATCATAATGCAAAGTAAATTATGTTCAACCCTCTACACTTAGGCATTTATCTCATAGTAATTTTAAGTTGCATGTACAGGGCTTGGTATACTATAAAATAACTTCGAATTTTTTAAATGCAAATATCACTTATAAAATGGAGGGTCATCCTCGCAAGAGAATCAGTATTGGTCAACACAATAGGAACGTGACTTGGAAGGGTAAATGTCATTTACGAGTGATAATATTATAAACCACTGAAAAAGAGTAATTTTAAATGCAACCTACTAATTTTTTTTGGTGGCAAAAACTATAAAGTAAATAAATCTGCATGTTTGTTCTGATGACCTGGGTATAGAGATGAGAAATTTAAGATCCAGTAGCCAGAGATACTGCCTAAAGAAGATCCGAGAGCATACTACAACAAAGAAGTACTGTACTTCCTTGTAACTTTTCAAAAAATTTAATACATTAACATTACCTGCAACAGATAGGCTACCCTTGTCCTTTAACATGTATCACGCTAAACAAAACTAAACTAACATATTCTGCATGTCAGTGTATGCCCTGTTGAAAATTCCTATAAAATTACTATCTAATGATGGTGAATATCAATTTATTCTTCATTAGAACTGAAAAAAGAATTCCTCAGGAGTCACAATGGAAAAAGAAATAGCAGCACATTATAAGAAACATAGAAAAATGATGTAGCAATAAGGAGAGGCAGAATAAGACAAATGCCAAGAGCTATAATTAATGCTAGATTGGGGATTCTACAGCAAGTAGTTGCAGTTAATAACAATGAGTGAGTATTTTCAAACGTATTACAATAAGGATGTCCATTCAGAATACTGGCTGAAATAAACTTCGAAAATGCTGTTATTCCCATGACTGTTAAGAATTTTTTTTTAGCTATAACCTATTCTCAAGCTACAAATCTGATTTATATGGATTGGCAAGATCTTAGAATGCTGTCAGAAACTTGACATATCACAAATTCCTGTACTGTGGTCGCGCTGGTTACGCACTTGACTTACTAAGCAACCAATTTGTGAACAAGCCCACTGCAGGGTATTATGAAGGGCATGCATTCTTAATTTCACAGCTTGAAGCTATTTACAGCCCCATAATGGGGATTAAGTGACGAAATGGAAAACAAAAACTTCCTCAGTAAAACAAAATACAGCATTAAACTGATAAACAACTGGTAAAGAATTAAATTTTACAAAATTCCTAATCAATATGTAACATATTTATAAAGCAAAAAGGAATTTAACTTGGAAAACATATGAATAAGGATAAACATAAATGTACAAGCCTTGACGTTATTATAGATGTATAATCCTACGGAAAAGGGCTTTCGAAGGAGAATTTCATAATAATAAAAATAAGAAAAACCTCTGCCAGTGCCTCAAAATATGATGGAATCTAGCAACCCAGGATATACGCATGAAACAATAGGAAGCCGAAAGACAGAAGCAAAGCCAAAGACTATGGAGGAGATTATAGAGGCGGGAATGTGAGTAATGAAAGACCATGGAACAATAGCAAGCTGATAATCATTATGTAAATCTTGCAGGCAGCAATGCTACAATCATAAAACCAGGAAAAGGCACCTGCTAAAAATAATCTACTGAAAAGGCAAAACTAGCAAAGAAAATGAGAGTACAGTATATCATATACAGTAATACTGTATAAAGTTTTCAGATTCTGAAGTAATGTGATAATAGACTCTAAGCAAGTACGGTTCAAAACATTAACACCAGAATTGAGATCGAACTAATCCAAAGGAAAGAATAACCTGGTTGAGTGTCTAAATTAGTAAATTAACACAACAGAAATGATCGAGCGAGAGAAATTATATAATTACAATTAAAGATGCAATCATATCCTATTGGTGGATCTAAATCGAAATATTCTTAGTTTTTTTTTGCCATTTTGTTACTATTAATTCCCAATATAGCGGTGGAAACAAGCAGGTTGGAGCTGAGGATATAAAAGTTGATGCCAATCCTAACACCCCATGATAGGCTCGATCGCGGGTCTGTCACTTTCAAAGTCAAGTGCTCTAACCAATATTATAGTGACTCAAGTGTGGAAATTAGTATAGTATATTCATTGCACTTACAAAAATATGAATTACAGAACCAAGACTACACCTGAAATTAAAGTCAAAACAAATTTCTCACCTTCATAGAGTATACACATGCTCCTTGACTTGGGAACATCCAGAGATTCAAATATGTGAAACTTGCAGTGCCTATGCAGTCTACTATTATTATGAAGCAAGTTATGGATGGTTACTACGTTTCCAAAAGTATACAAACTTGAATCATGTGTCTTTTAAAATAAGAAGAAGATTATTATGTTCTAACACAACTCAATTATGTCATTTAGATTAAATAAGCCTTGTAACATTATTTACAACACTCAAACAGCCACCGATGTTATAGATAAGAACTGTAATATAGACACTTAGGTCATAAATAATATTGCTAAAGGAAGAATGAGATGAAAAGTAAAATATCCAATGTCGATACCAAATCAAGTACTGTTTATCTTACTCCGTTCAGAAATCGTTTCCGCAGACAAATCGAACAGTGATGGTGTACTATAAACCCGTTAAGGTAAAACATACAAGGTTTTTCACAAAGTTTCATGAGAGAGAAGCCAGAGACAGAATATTTCATTAGTTAAAATATTCAACAACCACCAAATTCACTCAAAATATTCTAAACAAAAGTTTTAGCCATTTAAAAATATCTGCATGATGGCACTACAGTACTTCACCATGTTTGAAACACATTAGTTTGTCCATTACACTAATTATTGCATATACAGTATTTGAAGCAAGTGACTTCGTTATCAACACCTTCATACTGTTAATATTTTTTCCCATACACCTAGTATATAATGTCCATAAAAATATTCTGACATTTATATATATCGATGCTTGCATACCCACAAAACTGAAGGTCATTACCAACAGTCCAATATAGATTTTACTAGCATGACATTTCCACAATTTACAAATTGTATATTGCATACCTCTGCAATTTACCCATTTAATATGTCAAAAGTTTTGTGACACAGAGCATTCACTTGACACTATGCCACGCTTAGCAAACTGTCACTATGTTCTTTCCCTTGCATTATAAACTTAGCGTAACCATATGCCAAGCCAATTGGGTAAACTAGACCGAAAATGTATGGCGAATTCCGGAAGACTCTAACCTCAGTCTTAGCCCGAGTTTTAAGTCGGGTTTGGGCCAACCTCCTACCATACGCCAATATCAAGACTACACAAAATGCAAAAGCAGGGAAATGACCTGTTTTATACTTTGATCACGGAGTCTGACATTCAATTATCCCTCCTGGCAATGCATAATTCTTAACTTAAGAGAGCACCAGTACAGGACATAAGTTACCTGGCAAGCTTACAGTCCCGGTCTCCATGGCATATAGCAGCTAATGTCTAGATGCCCAATGGCACAATTCATAAGCTAAAGGACAATCTCCCTTCAGCTTTACAAAATCCAATTTAAATACTGCAAAACTGCCCTCAAAACATTTAACACCTTCAATAGTTGGATATGCAACAACAAACTCACCTCTTGTGAAAATGATGTGTTATCTTACTGACGTTTCTCAATGTCATCTGCAGGGAATGAACGTTTCCTGTCTAAATAACTTGGAATTCTCCTATTCCTAGCCGAGAGGTATAAAGCTGCTTTTAATGAATAATTGGGGACTGCGTGACTCTATAATAATGGATTAAGCTATCGTGTTCTAAATTAATGCAGATATATAATGATTTAGGGAAATATGTCATATTCATTAGAAAAAAAAAAGATCTAAAGTCATCTTATTCAGTCAATGATGTTGAAGTTCTTTACTACATGTGCAATTCTATAAAGCAAATGAAATTCTTTCTAGATATTCGATCCTTAAAAATAATCTACTGTAAATGTTATGCCACTTGAATCGCATAAATAAATCCAATGGAAAATATTGATTGCATGTCAAGCAATAACTTACATGAAATCAGATGCAAGATATTGTGTTAAGGTCCTGCAAATATCTTGGTGAAATCCGATGGAAAATATTGATATAATATTCTGCAAAAAGCTATATAAAATTCGATGTGAAAACTGTTTTATCTTTCAAAACCTACCAAGGTACCTACATTTTGCCAAAAATAGCATAAAATATAGGATAAAAAAAGTTAGGAACTTCTGAAATATTTTGGGGGTATTTTCTTACTATAGCTTAGTAGTATACTGCCTGACCCCTATGTCCAAACTTTAGACTCCATAATAAAAACAGATTCATTAAAAGCAATCAAGAACACAATTGTTCCGGTTTTACGTCACGGACTCCCTTATCAACCAAGGGCTAGGACGGTTGCCTTCTTGCGAAGGACTTGTTTTGGCAAATGTAATCCTTACGCTGAGTGCATGCCTTTGCTAGCCTCAGACCGTGACGGGGCGCGAACCCTCGACCTGACGCCTGAGTCGGAGACGCTACCGACTGAGCCACGGCGACTACCATCAAGAACACAATTAATCCATCTAATCCATGCAACCATTCCTTCAAGGAGCACTTGTAACACAGATATTGGGTATATATTTTCTATGAAGAAATCATGAAAACATAACCCAATAGTTAAGCAAGAAAAACTCAAATACGAAATATACTGCTGCAATAGATATGACATACAACTGCACTATGGGTGACTTAAATATACATCAAAATTTCCTTCTAAATGCAAGAATAGATTGGAATGCTCTACAGAGCATAATACTATACTAAATAAAATATAAATTATATGAAACATTACTCAGTAATTATAGAGCACACAAAATTCAGACTGAAATTGTTACATAAATTAGATGTTTATATTTGTACTCGAAAACTTTGATTAAAACTGTTAAATATGTGTTGAACAATTATACTGTTTGTACCTGCTAATAGCACAAATGCTTCAAGCAAATTATTTGTATCACCAGAGTTTGGTCATCGAGATGCATGGCAAGCCTACTTATTTCATACAGAAACTGATATGATGTACTAACGAGACAATATTTTACCAAATAGTAAAATAAGGCTCCATTCTCCAAGTACAACTTGGTTATATGCAAACATCAACGGTCAAATGAGGTGAATTTATATATCCAAACTCCTCAGTCAAATATGAACCTCTTCAGTGTTGATCACATTTACGTACGATACTTAGTAATTTATTTTTGTCTGAAGCTTGAAACAAGCATGATGCTGAGAAAGTGTTGCATTAAACAATAAAATATATAAATCAATTAATTTCTACATTAATATCAACATTGACCTTAAATGTAAATAATCCTATTTTAACCACAGCTCCTCAGTAAAAGAAGCATAGATCTAAACTCCATAAGATAGTGGTCTTAACTACCAATGTTCAAAGAATTACTCATTAAATGTAATTAAAAGAATATTAACCTATCAGAAACTGATGAAAATCAACTGAAAACAAAATGAAACGTTATTTATAATACAAATGTCTATATTTATATATTCAGTCCCTAAATATTACTAAACTTCAATCAATCTATATGCCTAAAGGTAATTTTGAATTTCAGTTCACTGTGGATGCTTCAAATCCATTGTGTAAAGGTGACAAAGTGCAGAAACTTCTTCTTGCATCAGTGTAGTTTTAACGGAGTGAGTAGGCAGATTAAAACCTGAAATCAAATTTTGAAATAGAATATCATTAGCGAAAAAGGATTTTATCATTCATTACAAAATGGCTGCAGTCCCCATTGTGGGCTGGCAGAGTCTAAGCACACATTCACCAGAAGCTAATATACATCATCCACTCCTCATACCATGGTCAAGTTTTACAGTTAAGATGTGTGTTACCAGAAAAGAGATAAACTGAGTCACTAAATAGCACTTATATGGAGATATAAAAACTCGGTGTGAAGCTTAATTAAAAGTTTTTCTCTTTTTTTTTCCTCTTTCTCGTCTTCTTTCTATATTCTGTGAGAGGGAGAACATAAAAATGACGCCATCTCTGTCCCAAACCTCTCCCATCCATGGGTCGGTAGGAGGGGTAGCCATCAGGAGACTTAAACAGAAAATCAAGAATTTAGAGGAAATGGTTATAAGCCTTGATGATAACATTCGGAATATGGATGGAGAAATGAAAGAGAATGAAACACTCAGAGAGCAAATAAGATCTTTGGAGGAAGCAAATAAAGCACAAGGGCAGGAGAGAAAGGAACTAGAAAAAAGAATAAAGAAGCTGGAAGGGGAAAAGAGTCAACTAGAATCTAGAATTTCTAAACAAGAAGATAAAAACAAACAGCTGAATGACAACCTAAAGGAATTAGATGTTAGTTCACTGCTCTCTTCTGAGAGAGACGAGATTGCTGCTTGGAATGTCCAGATTAAGGAAAACATTGAACAGTTCAGAAAAGAGTTCCAGGAGCTGAATATGGAAAATGATGCCAGGAAAACTTCCTTTGCTGATGCACTAAAGGGGAATGTGGCAGTAAAAGAGGCTGTAATGGTGGTGGCACTGGAAAACATACAAACAGTTGACTATAAAGAGACAGTAATCGAAAAAATGAAAGACGTTGTGATGGAAAGGGCAAACCCACTCATCAGACAGGCACTTGATAAGGAGAAGACAGTGGTAATCTCAGGCATAAGCGAGTCCCAGGAGCCAACATGGCAGGGGAAACTTGAAGAAAATAAAGCTAGGGTTGTAGACCTGATAAGAAAGCTTGGAGTAGTATGTGGTCCTGAGGATATTGTAAACATACACCAACTAGGTAAATATTCGAGGGAAGGAAAGCCGAGACCAACAAAAGTAACCTTTGAGAGAGGGGAAAAATGTGAGGAAATATTGTTGAGAAAAAAAAAGTCTAAAAGACCTTCAAGAATTCAAAGAAGTGTTCATTAGACGATACAGAACACAGGAAGAGATGGGAAAGATCAAAAACTTGTTGCAAGAGGCAAGAAGGTTAAATGATGAAAGAAATGAAGGAGAAAAAAAAATTTCATTTCAGAGTTCTTCCAGACAAAGGGGAGATAAAGAAGATAATGACAGAAGATCAGGGGATGGGGCCTCATTAAGATTGCTATACACAAATGCTGATGGATTAGCTGGTAAGGCAGTAGAATTAAAAGATAGGATTCACAACAGTAAGGCAGATATAGTAGCAATTACAGACTAAGTTGAGTGAGGACATAAACAGTGTCACAGTTTTTCCTAAGGGCTTCAGAATACTAAGGGTTGAAAGATCTGAGAGGACTGGTGGAGGGATAGCACTGCTCATAAGTGAAAGGATTCAAGTCGAAGAAATAAACTTGGCTATAGAAAGTGAGTTCAAGGAATTTCTTGTTGCTCGCATAAATACTGGGTCACAGAGCATTATAATAACTGTTGTATATAACCCACCAAGTAATAATAATAATATAATAATACTTTATTTCCATTTCAATACAATGGGTATTCGTCAGCCAGGGTAAGCCCCAACCCCCCACTGTGGTGTCCACCCACAGCAGTTCCTGCCAGTAAACAGCTTAAACTCTCGGTCTTGGACGGGAACCGATCTTTCGACCTCAAGGAACCAAAATAGGCTTGAAGTTTATGAGGAAAGTCATATAGGTACTATTGAAGTCATAAGCTCAGTTGTTAACATGGCACAGGAAAAAAAATGTAGGATTTTGATTATGGGAGACTTTAATCATAAAGAGATAGATTGGATAAATCTTCACCCACACAGTGGTGAGGACTCATTCGGGGCAAGATTCCTAGATTGCGTACAAGGGAATTTCCTACACCAACATGTAATGGAACCAACAAGGGCCAGGGTTGAGGATGAGCCATCACTACTTGATCTAGTGTTCACAGATAATGTGTTGGATATTGAAAAAATTGAGTATGAACCACCAATTGGAAAGATTGACCACTGTGTGTTGTTGATGGAGTATATCATTGAAGATATTCTTCCTGAGAGTAGAGGCACTGAGGACATGAGGAGGAACTATCCGAAAGGAGATTACATTAAAATGAATGAGCTTTTTGCAGTTATTGACTGGAGAACCTTATTTTACAACAAATCTGTACAAGAAATGTATGACATCTTTTGTGAGAAATATGGGAAGATAGTAGATTGCTGCATACCTGTCACCAAAGTAGGTGTAATTCATGCCAGAGAGAAATGGTTCGATAATGGGTGTAAAAGAGCTAAGGAGTGGAGAGACAAATGCTGGAAAAGGTATAGGAGGAGAAAAAACATAAATGCCTGGCAAACCTACAAAAGAGCAAGAAATGACTACCTAAGTAAAAGGAGAGAGGCAGAGAGAGACTATGAGAGGGACATCACCAGGAAGGCTAAAGAAAATCCCAAGCTTTTCCACAGCTTTATCAGAGGAAAACTGAAGGTAAAAGAACAGGTTTTAAGGCTAAAGAGAGCGGATGGAAGCATCACTGAGACGGATGAAGAGATCTGCAAAGAATTGAACAAGGAGTTTCAGTCAGTATTTACAGTAGAAAATACCCCACCCCCTCAGATTGCAGTGATAGAAGCTCAAGGGCCGGTATTAGAGAACATCAACCTTACAGCCACAGAGGTATGCAAAGCGCTGATGGATTTAGATGTTCATAAAGCTACAGGTCCTGATGACATATCCCCTCATGTGCTTAAAAAATGCGCAAACACAATATCAGTGGCACTAAGTATCATATTTAAGGAGTCACTGGAGTTGGGGGAGATTCCAAGATGCTGGAAACAAGCAAATGTGATACCTATCTTCAAAAAGGGAAGGAGGGATACGGATCTGAACTATAGACCAGTTTCCTTGACCAGCATAGTTTGCAAAGTTATGGAGAAACTACTAAAGAAACATATCTCTCTTCACTTGGAATCCTTCAACTTTTTGTCAGTGAGGCAACATGGCTTCAGAGAAAGTAGATCAACAGTAACAAACTTATTAGAATTTTATGATGAGGTAAGCCAAATCTTACAGGAAAGAGAGGGCTGGGCAGATTGCATATTCCTAGACTTCCAGAAAGCGTTTGACACTGTTCCACATGGGAGACTTATTAGGAAGCTGCAATCAATGGCTAGAATAGGTGGAAATGTTTTGGAATGGATAAAAACTTACTTAGAAGGAAGGAAACAGAGGGTTAGAGTAAGACACTCAGTGTCCGAATGGAGAAGAGTTAGTGGTGGAGTTCCACAGGGTTCAGTTTTAGGGCCACTTTTGTTCCTTGTATATGTAAATGACCTACCAGAGTCTGTAAATTCATTCATGAATATGTTTGCAGATGATGCAAAGATTGTGAAGAAAGAAAAAAACGAGAACAATGGTAGAGAACTTCAGGAGGATCTAAATAATCTGCATGAGTGGTCAGAAAAGTGGCTAATGAAATTCAATACTTCAAAATGTAAGGTAATGAGAATGGGTACAAGTGCAAGAAGGCCAAAGCTTGACTACTCGGTGGCTGGAGTACAACTTCAAGAGACAGAAAATGAGAGAGATCTAGGAGTAAACATACTGGCAGATTTGTCTCCAGAAATACATATAAATGGCATAGTAAGGGCAGCATATGCATTCTTATCAAATGTAAGGGTAGCCTTCAGGCACATGGACAAGGAAATGTTCAGAAATATTTATGTAACCTATGTGGGGCCAAAACTCGAATATGCAGCCCCCTTTTGGAATCCGCACTTGAAAAAGCACATAGCTAAGCTTGAAAAAGTTCAAAGGCATGCCACGAAACTGGTGCCAGAAATACGCAATCTCAGTTATGATGAGAGGCTGAGGGAATTAGACTTACCATCACTCGAAGCTAGAAGAGTGAGGGGGGATATGGTGACAGTCTTTAAATTCCTTCATGGTTATGATAGAGTGGATAGGGATGGATATTTTGATATGGCTGGCTCTAGAACTAGAGGTCATAGTTTGAAGCTTCGTAAGAAAACTTGTTTGCAGGATGTAAGGAAATACTTTTTCAGTGTAAGAGTAGTTGATAATTGGAATTGGCTAAGCGAGGAGGTAGTTTATGCTATCTCAATCCATAGTTTTAAGGACAGGTATGATAAGTATCACTAAGTATAAAATGGAACCGATCAGGAGACGGGAAGATACGAGCTTTGGGCTCTTTCCCGTAAACACAATTAGGTAATCACATATCCCCCAACCACCCTGCTTGGGTCATCCACTGGGAAAGCAGGTACGATCCTTCTGTAACTTATGTGACTAAGGTTCTGTGACACTTCTCTAATCCTAGAGGTAGTTCAGCATATCTATCAATACAGATTATCCACAAAGTTTTATTTCATATCTCTCTTTTTTGGCGATTGCTAGTGCACACTAAAATACTGTGTATATGGCCACTGGAAGATAAGACATTGTGAAAATTTTTAGACAACGAAAAACCAATATTAATTGGCAAAGAATGTCTCTACCGACTGCAATACCTAATGGCCCTTCAGATCAGAAATGCTCTACTACTACTACTAAAGAAAAATTTACAACAATTTATTATTACAATTTTTACCTTCAATTTGCATTTAAAAAAAAAAATGCTTGAAAGGTGTACCACCAGAACAATGATCTGTGTACATATCCTAACTCCATATAATTGACTGTAAAAAATGAAATTGAAAACTAACCAGTTTTTATCCCATACAATGACATGAGTATCACAAGAAGCTGAAGCCAGCATAACACCACTAGGAGAAAATGCACAAGCATGAACAATAATGTCCACAAAATTTCTTCTTCGGCTTATATATTTCCATGTTCCAAAAAAACTACCTGCAAAGAAATGAAGTGGTTGAAAAGTTCCTAATTCCAGATGAGAATAGATAATAAAAGACTGTTTGCTGATTGTCATTTTGCCATCATTAATCCCAACTCACATAGGGACACAAACAACTTGGAGCTATAGTCCCGATCTAATTTTGAACTCAGGGTTGTCACCTCCTAAGTCAAGTGCTGTAACCACTGCACTACCACGGTTTCCAAGCCTTGCATAGCCTATTCTGGAGTTTGATAATTGTTGTCAAATAAGAAATGTCCAAGTAATGTAGTCAGAAATTACTTGGGTGTAATAGAGCTTGGCTAGGTTTGGAGTGAATCTTGTTCACAAGGTACAGTGCGATAAAGTATAAGATTTCTTTCCTTTCAACTACCCTTTCTTGTAGCCACAATGTTGTTGTTGTTGTTTCAAAATCAATTCTCCTTGGAATGGGGGTGAACATACTCTGGTTTAGGCTGGGGAATTAAGGCTAGATGCCTTCATAAAGTCCACATGAGTTATCACTTCCCCAGTCAAGCATCATACCACACAGAAAAAAAATGTGTGAAGCTCAACAAGCTCCCATGTAAAGCAAGGAAGATTTAGTGCAACCTGGGGCATGCTAGTAAAAATGCTTAGGCTAGATCTAGTTTAATTATACTTATAGAGGTATAAGGGCGACTAAGTGAGCGTAAACAGAAAATTACTTACTTTACTTTCCATGTTCTGGTTGTGGCCATCCAGGAGTCCTGCAGGAGAGCATCAGATAAGATGAAAAATCTTCTTTATATTATTATGATGGAGTAAAAACACTAGCCACATATGACTTCTCTGTCATAGTGAGCGACAAAATTGGAGGGGAAGTGGAGGGTGACTATACAAGAGAAAGTAGAGGGTGACTGCCTGTAAATGGGTGAGTTAGGAGAGGGCAACTACCAGTATATGGGAGAGGAAATAAGAGGTTGGCTATATGGTACAGGAAGTTGAAGGCGACTCAACGAGAGAGGAAATAGAGGGCCTCTGGCTATTACAGTGGTAACGCGCTTGCTTCAAATTCACGAGGTCGGCAGATCAGTTCCCGTCCAAAGCTGAGAGTTTAAGCTATTTACTGATGGGTTACTGCTTTGGCTGGGTACCACAGTGGGGGAATGGGGCTTGCCCCAGTAGACGTTCCAAGGAATATTTTAAATGGATATCAGAACTGAAACCCAGCAACCTGATCTTTACTTATAAGTGTACTCCTAGATTTGTAACAGAATACCCATTGTATAATGGAAATAAAGGTTTATTATTATTATTATTAGAGCAAGTTATTTTAGCAGAAAGGTAATTAGGACCACATAGTCCCATTGCGATCCCATATGCTGACTTTATTCCAGGAAATGGCACCACCAATAGATTAGCAATTATTATTAAATTTATATACAGTGCCCCCTCATTCATCACAGGGGTTCGGTTCTGGGACCCACGGCAATAGGTGAAAAATTGCGAAGTAGGAGCACCATATTTATTATAGGTATTTTATAATTATTTTTACCTTTAATGCATAAACCCTCCCTGCACTGTTAACAAACCACCCTTTACTTTATTAATAACAGCGCAAAAGCGTAAATTTATATGAACGTGATATTATTAAGATTGAAAAAAAGCATTAAGAACAAACAGCAAACAAACTTTAGATATAATATCGTCAGGGAAATAGTGTGTAGAGAATATATATATTTCAGTTAAGTTTCCCATGTACAGTACGATATACGTTTTCTTTGTAACGAATTGTATACATTTTCTTTTTTCTCTCAGCTGACTTTATTTACATTATGATTTCGTGCAGCATGGTAAATAGATAGAATAATGTTCAGAACCAAGGAATATTAATAATACTATAATCTTGAAAATTAGATAA
Organism: Halocaridina rubra; assembly: GCA_037179515.1. Lineage (NCBI taxonomy): Eukaryota > Metazoa > Arthropoda > Malacostraca > Decapoda > Atyidae > Halocaridina > Halocaridina rubra. The sequence goes on along the minus strand of JAXCGZ010015261.1, from coordinate 106,152 downwards.
ACCCCTAATAGGGTGAGTAAATAAATATTTTATGAGTAAGATATTGTGCCTGAATAAGCATCAGCTGATACGGAAGCGACAAAATGTTTTGGTTAGAGATTCATTCTCCCGCACCCTCCTCCTCTTCTATCTCTTAATGCGATCGAATATTATGAGAATTGAAAAAAGCATTAAAAAACAAACAGAAAACAATCATGCGATATAATATTGTCAGGGATATAGCGTGCGAGGGTGTATTACCTGATACGGAAGTGCTAAAACGTTTGCAGATAGAGGTTCGTTCTCCAACATCCTCCTCCTCTTCTACCGCTTAATGCGATCAAATTTTCTTTGTGATATATTATACTATTGATAAAAATAAAATACATAAAGTTATACTGCACAAGCAACTCCTGGCATGGGGTTCTCTTTCAGCTAATCTTCAACAATTCTTACATTAAAAAAGTACTTCCTTACATTCTGCAAAGAAGCCTTGTTGCATAGCTTCAAATATTGACCTCTAGTTCTAGAGATATCCATATCAATATATATCTCATTGTCCACTGACAAAACCATGAAAGATGTTAAAAAACGTCACCATAGCCCCCTTCTTCCTTCTAGTTTCAAGCGGTTCCTCATAAATGAGATTTCGAATTTTTATCACTCAAGTTTGCAGCATTCCTGAATTATCCCCAGTTTATTTATACGCTTTTTCATGTGCAGAATCCAAAAGGGTGATGCATATTCAAGGTTTGGCTTCACAAAAGATCACAAATATATATGACCATTTCCTTGTCCATGTTCCTCAAGGCCATCCTTTCATTTGCTAAGAAAGTATATGCTGCCTTGACTATAACGTTTATGTGCAATTCCGAAGACAAATCTGCAAATACATTCATTCATAGATCTCTTTCGTTCTCTGTCTTTTGAAGTTCTACACCTGCTATTGAGTACCCAAACCTGGGCCTTATTGAACTCTTGCCCATTGCAATTTGAAGAATTCAATTTCTGACCACTCAAGCAGACTATTTAGGTCTCCCTGAAGTTCTCAAGCATTGTTCTCGTCTTTTACTTTCTTCACAACCTATGCAACACCTGCAAACATTTAAAAATGCATTTGCAGATTCAGGCAGGTCATCTATGCCCAAGCTATATGATTTGGGTATTCACCATACTTATACTGCAGACCAGTGTTCGCTACGAGATAGTTTTACAATTAAATAATTTATTAACACTACTAGAAATGCCCTTAAGAATCTGCTTCCTTCTCTCAATTTTGAAGTTTGCTCAAGGCGTGGAGGACTGATGGTTAGCAAATCATGAGAGGCGGACTAGCAATAAGACTGTCTTCAGACTTGTCTTCAATATTTAATTCTCGCAAGATGTAATGCGAACTGAACCATAGGCATCAGGACACTCTAGTTGTTATTTGTTCTCAAGAGTAAAGGACTTTGACAATCTCGGAGGAAAACGGAGTTTTCTTCAGACAACCTCCCAAATTTGTCACCTGCATCATCGACTATACCACTCTAAATACATGTAAACACTGAACATACATGAAAAAGGATTAAGATTCATTTTATGAACCCTTCCATATATCTAGGTTAAAAACAGTAGGTTAGATTTGGGAACACCTACAGTTTAGCAGGCCATACCAATGTTCAAAACCTACAAATAGATGGCGATAGGCTCTGACTAGAGAACTGGCGGATGAACACACAACAAAAATGGTGACAATAGGCATACGAAACAAATTTTTGTCTGACTTAACTAAAAATACTTACCTAACCTCTTAGCCAGGAGGGCTTCGCCCCCCTCGGACCCCCTCTTTCTATCCTAACTATAAATACTTACCTAACCTTCAGTCGAACTACTTATCTGAGTGGAGGGATGAGGTCGTTGAGCGGCATGGCCCGCTAAACTGTAAACTACCCTAGATTTGGTTTAGTCAGATAGGTTGCCTAAAAACAGATGGGGATCATAAAACGAATCTTAACCAATTAAAGCAACAAAAACCTACAGTACTAAAGTATGAAAAAGTACGTATAATTTATCAAAATCATAAATAGCTAAAGAAATGTGAATAAAACCTTGAACAAATGAAGAAAATCTTATCTGCCAATAACATACGCTATCTATGAAATTTATATTTAAATGGTTAATAGTAATTTTTTGTACTCCTTCCATAGCCTGCCAAAGAATTCAGCATTACCACAACTTCCTGACATGTACCATGCTGCTGTGTAAACACCCAAATTCACCCTCTTAAAGCGCGTAAGCTTCAATTTTCAGTTAAGTTAGGTTAAATTAGGTTATTAAAGTGCCCACTGCAATCAGTCAATGTCGGCCCTAACACAAAAATTTGATTTTCAATAAAAACAAAAAAATCATAACTTCAAAACACATTGAGAAAAAGAGAGAGAGAGAGAGAGAGCTAGCTTTGTACGAATATAAAAAGTGCATAAATCGAATCTTACCCAAGTAAATGACTACTCTTGTAACTAAATTTGAGGGAAAAAATTAATTTATTACATTGACAGGTTTTGTTTAGTTCAACCTGTCACGAAACATGTTGGTAACTTGAATATATTTTATAATACTTAATTACTTTTACTTTTTGTGGTTTATACCCTCCCGTAGAAGGCTTAGCCTCCTCTCTGGTGGGTCTTAAGTTTATCTAAATTTTCTTTTCTTTTTACTTTTTATCTTTCTCACACCTTGAAGGGCTCATTTATAGTAAAGAGTTCGATATCGTAGCATTTTTCAAATAAGATGTTTTCAGTTTTTTCTTAAATTGCACCACATCTGCACTGTCTTTGAGTAGCACTGATAATTCATTGTATAGTCTTGGAGCACTATATTGATAGGTTCTACTACTAATATTTCGATTATATCTTGGTTCATGCAGTCTATATTTGTCATTTGAATGTCTTACTGTGATGTTTGTTCCAAGTTCAAAAGGGACTAAATACTCACGTACGTATTTCGGTTTTCCAGTCTTTAATGTCTTGTAGGTTAGCAAACAGATTTTGTATACAATTCTTGCTTTTATCGGCAGCCAATGCAATTCAATCAGTGTTGGTGTAATTCTTTGACGTCGCTGTGTGCCTTTTATTAATCTTGCTGCTTTATTTTGAATGATCTGAAGTTTTTTTTAATAAATTGTTGGGCAAATCATAGTAAAGGGAACTGAAATAATCTAATCTAGATATTATATGGCTATGAACTAGCGTATTTAGGGTATCTTCATTTAAATACTTTCTGATAAATGCAATATTTCTAAGATGATAATTGCATGTTTTTACTATATTAAATATCTGATTTTTCATAGTTAAAGTATGCTTAATCATTTCACTTGTTTGGGGTGTAAAAATATTTGTTTACCAATACCAAATAAATATGATAACCTGACAAATAATGTACCACATTGATGAATAAACCAAGGAACACCTATAGTTTAGCGGGCCATCCTAATGTTCAAAAACTACCAATAGATGGCGATAGGCTCTAATTAAAGGACTGGCGGATGAATACACAACAAAAATGGCGACAATAGGCATACGAAACAATTCTTTACCATCCTAACTAAAAATACTTACCTAACCTCTTAGCCAGGGGGGCTAAGAATTGTTTAGTCCAAACATAGAAAGGGTGCATAAAACGAATCTTAACCCTTCTCACTTTAATAAAAAAAAAAAAAATTAAGTGAAATGTAAGGTTAAAGTTTCTTTTATGTACCCCTTCCATAGTCTACCTGGGAAATCAGCGTTACCACCACTTTGTAGAATGTGCTGCGCTGACGTATACACGCCCAAATTCAACCCCTTATCGTAGGTAAGAATTCAAATTTGGGTATTCAAGTACCCACCACTGCCCAGCAATTTAAACCCTAATGCAAAAAAATTGATTTCCAACAACAATTATTGTATAAATTCAAAACAAATCAAATCCTATTACAAAAACTACTCTAGTCTAAAAATTATGGGTTGCATAACACGAATCTTTGGCAAATATAATATTTAGGAATGTGTATAACACTTCTACCGAATACAATGGAGAGTGGTGGTGTTCTTTGTGCTGGTGGTGTTAGTGGTGGTGGTGTTGGTGGTGGTGTCGTTGTTGGTGCTGTTTGTGGCTGTGCTGGGGATTTGTCCTCGTCTGACGCAAGCAAACTCATTTTTAATTTAAGAAATGAGTTGGCCGCAGTCAGGCAGGAGGTCAGATCCTCAGCTGAGGAGAACAGGGATCTGAGAGGTAAGGTAGAGGTGTTAACCAGGAAGGGACAATTGAATAGAGAAGACGACTGGAAAGTTGTGAATAAGGGTTCAACGAAGATGGTTCTTAAGAAAAATGATACTTTTAGACTACAAGTTGCTAATTCATTTAGTTCACTTAGAGATGAAGGTGACAGTGGCGGCAGTAATTCTTCAGGACCCATAGAGTCAGATAGGTGTACTAGCGATCGTAGAAATGGAAGTGGGAAAAGCTCTCAGGTCAAGAGCCTAGGTAAGTCTTCCAAGGTCGGAGTAACCCATCCTCCGGATAAGTCTCGTTCTTTGGTAATTGTAGGGGATTCACTATGCAGATATGTAGACAGGAAACTCAGGCATAGAGTTAGAGGAAAATATTTTTTCCCTGGAGCAGGTATGAAGAAGGTGGGTGAGTCAATAAATAGCTGGATTGAGAAAAAAGATGTTGTTTGTTTGATAGCTGGGGGAAATGACGTGCAGGATGGTAGAAGTGAAGAGCTGATTAGGTTGTATAGACAAGCCCTGGATAAGATCAGGAAAAGGGGTGCAGTTCCTGTGATGTGTGGTATTCTCCCTAGGCTTAGCCAAAGTTCAGAGTGGTGGTCTCGAGCTATAGGAGTAAATGCTAGGATGAAAGTCTTCTGTCGGGAGAATAATATAGGTTTTATAGACGGGTGGGATCACTTCACTAGTCGTAAGCATATGTATGCAAGGGATGGAGTGCATCTTTCTAATTCAGGTGTCTCGGTATTGGCTGGTATGATAGACAGAGAGGTAGGGGGGTTTTGTTAGACACAAATAACGAAATGAATAATACTTGTGCAGAGAAATTATTCAGTAAGGGTTCAGTAAATAGTGGGTCAAATAACTGGGAGTCTAAGGATAGGAACATTTGTTACATAGAACAAATATTAACAAGAAGGGTAAAGCTAGAGAAAGTTTAAAAGTATATTATACAAATAGCCGTAGTTTAGGTAACAAGATAGAAGAACTGAGAGCCATAGTATGTAGTGAGAGACCGGATATAATATGCATTAGTGAAAGTTGGATTAATTTAGAAAGCAAACACCTTAAAGCTGAGTACATAATTACAGGATATAAACTTTATAATACTGATCGTAGTGCAGATAGAAGAGGGGGAGGGGTAGTTATGTATATTAAAGATAGCCTCAGAAGCTGCATTAAGTCTGGAATTAAGACAAATCTAAATTCAGAAACCTTATGGGTTGAAATTAAAAATAATATAGAAAGTCTAGTTGTTGGAGTAGTCTACAGACCACCTGATCTAGATAATATAGAGTCGCAAGTTATATACGATGAAATTTCTAAAGTGACCAGGTCAAATAGAGTTTGCATTGTAGGCGGTTTTAATTTTAGACATATTAACTGGGAAACCATAACAGGTGATAGTAGCTCTAAGGAGTTTTTGGAAGTAGTAGAAGACAATTTCCTTTCTCAGCATGTACATGAAGCAACACGGGGGGGGGGGGTGAATACACTAGATTTAGTTCTTAGTAATAGAGAGAATATGGTTACAAATTTAGAAGTTGGTGAAAAATTGGGCAACAGTGACCATGATTCCATTAGATTTAACATAATTTTCAAGGAAACTATAAAGGAAAATAAGAATATTGTTCCAAACTTTAGAGCAGGAGATTTTGAGGGCTTAAAAACTAAATTATCTAATGAGGCATGGGAAGGGATTTCTGGGGCACAGATGTGGGTAGTTAATCCAGCAGGTCAGGTCGCAGGTAGCGGATTACCCCGAAATTTGAGTACCACATGCCAAGGATTATCACAAGATAAGATCAATACATTAAATTCTCTCACAGGAAAGAACAGCAGTCCGTCAGTTAATATAAATTTGGATGAGGAATATAACAATTTTGTCATGACTCTTAAGAATAGTCAGAGAGACTATATTCCCATGAAACATTGCAGATCAAGAAAAAATGACCCTAAATGGATGAACAATAGAATAAAGAATCTTATAGGTATTAAAAGAGGAATATACAGGAAACTAAAAAGAGGTGAAGAACATGTGAGGCAGCAATATATACAGTTAAACAGGGAAGTTAAAAAGATAGTTAGAGAGTCGAAAAGAAAATACGAAGTTAGAATAGCAGGAGAAGCTAAAGAAAATCCTAAAGGGTTTTATCAACATTATCAAACAAAATTTAAGGAAAAAGTCGGACCAACTGAAGTAGCCAAAGGCCATATCACAGATGACGATAAAGTGATGTGTACATGTTTAAATGGTTATTTCTTATCTGTATTTACCAATGAAAACTTGGAAAATATTCCGGAAGTAGAATCCATTTACAGAGACAGTCCCGATAAAATACTTAGTTCAATAAATATTACGAGAGAGGAGGTAATAAAAGAAATAGATAAATTAAAGGCTCATAAATCTCCGGGACCTGATGGAATATATGCTAGAATATTAAAGGAATGCAAGGAAGAGCTTAGTTGTCCACTAACTGCATTATTTAATAATTCAGTAAAATTAGGATCGGTACCCATGGAGTGGAAATTGGCAGATGTGGTACCAATATTTAAAAGAGGAGAACGAGTTAAAAAGAATAATTATAGGCCGGTAAGTTTAACGTCAACAGTGGGTAAGATTCTAGAATCCATAATTGCAAATAAAATAAGGGCACATCTAGAATTACACAGACTGATAAAACTTTCACAACACGGGTTTCTTAAGGGTTTTTCGTGCCTTACAAACTTACTGTCTTTTTGTTCAGAAGTTTACGAGGCAGTAGATTGTGGCAAAGAATATGATACAATATATCTAGATTTTAGCAAAGCTTTTGATAGAGTTCCTCACAAAAGATTAGTTAAAAAGCTGGAAGCTCATGGTATAGGAGGAGCTGTTCTCAGATGGATCAAACAATGGTTAAAAGACAGAAAACAGAGGGTTTACATAAATGGAGAGAAATCAGAGTGGGGCTCGGTTACTAGCGGGGTACCACAAGGCTCGGTACTGGGTCCCCTATTATTCATCGTATATCTAAATGATCTGGATTCGGATATCAGTAGTAACCTAAGTAAATTCGCAGACGACACTAAAATAGGTAGAACTATAAATGGAAAAGAAGACATTCATGCTTTACAGGAAGATCTAAATAGATTATCTGAATGGTCGGACAAATGGCAAATGGAATTTAATGTTGAAAAATGTAAAGTAGTTAAAATGGGTACTATAAAAGACAATACTAGTTATAAGCTAAATAACCATGAAATCATGAGTTCTCAGTGTGAAAGGGATTTGGGAGTTCTTGTGAGTAGTAGTCTTAAGCCAAGAGAGCAATGCACAGCAGTCAGAAATAAAGCAAACAGAATTTTAGGATTTATCTCAAGAAGCGTTAGCAATAGGACGGAAAGTGCTTGTTAGAAAAATCATAAAAAGAAAAATAGAATAAGTAGAGTAGAATAGAATAGGTTAGACATGCTGGAAATACAATTCAAAAATGGAGCTGCCTCGTGTGTGCCAGTAGGCATGTTGCAGTGTCCTCTATTCTTATGTTCTTATTCTTATATTCTTATGTACTGGATCATTGAAACAGTGGATCGTAGCAAATGTTCTCTCACTGTCCGATGCCGTCCTTTATCACAAATAATCTGAAACATCCGTGAACACATCGAGTAAAATTCCATTTTACAGTCGAAATCCAAATCTAAAAATAATATCTACTTCAGGAAAATTATTGTAAATTCCCACAATATTCCACTTAGACGTTAACGGACTCTCCATTTTGAAGTTCAACAATCAGAGCAGTGCTAGGACTCCACGGTATAAAGCTGCACATGCGCACTACGAACGTACTTAAAAAAATGATCGAGAACTCATAATTTATTACTATTACTTTATTCTTGTTGTCTCAGGAAGTAATGCACTAAGATATTTAATGACTGTAATGTAAAGTAGGCTTTCATCTTTAGATGTAAAAACGATATCGAACATGTGATCTCTAATACAGATGAAATGGGATATATGGATTTTTTATTTCATATAAGTCTATAATGCCACATTTTGCTGAAAGCCATATATCAGTAATTAAATGTACACCAAAACAGTAGAGATCTTAATGCCTGTTAGACTGATAATATAATCAACGCATTGAAGATAGCGCAAAGAAGACTGTAATGCTTTTGATTGCCTGCTTAAGCTTTAGAAGAACAAATATAAAATATGTTATCGGGATTTTAAATCTGAGAATATTCACAGTCACAGAGCAAAATGTTACACTTTATTAGTTAGGAATGTATTTAGAAGTCATACTACTACGTGAAAAAGTTTATTTAAAACTAATATTAATATCATGAGACTAACACTAGTATATGTGACCAGGTTACGATTTTTTTTTTTTTTTTTTTTTGCCATGCCCGCTTGCCAAGCTTGAGCTTTGGTTGTACCGATAATGATACGATGGAACAGGATGTGGGGGGGGGGGGTTTAACGGCCAACGCACCATATTTCCTGTCATGTGGCTCATTTCATTGGCGTTCACTCCCAATTCTCTTGTTGTAGTGTCCATCATTGACTTTCTCTTGGTTTCATCGCCCAGTTTATATATATATATATATATATATATATATATATATATATATATATATATATATATATATATATATATATATATATATATATATATATATATATATATATATATATATATATATATATATATATATATATATATATATATATATATATATATATACTGTGACTTACTGTCACTAAGTTATGGTTTTAGTATTAGAACTGTATCATGCTCTTTGTCTTCAGTATTGACCCATTTCTATATGGGGGCAGTTTCTTGCTAGCCCTTTCCACCTTTTCCTATTGTTTGCAGATTATCATATTTAATAAAAAGCCACACACACTCTCCATCGGTTTTTACAGACATGCTGCTACTTTTATTGACCATGGATTTTTTTTTTTTTTAATTCATGAGAGCGTTGATCAAAAGGTCAGCCCAGCACATACCATTTATCATATCACATTATTTTATGCCGTCTTCACAGAGGGGGAGGGTTACATCGGAGCTAAATATACAGGGGGTCCTCAACCTACATTGCAGTTCAGTTCCTCTAGATGCGTCGTAACCATATTTTCAGCGTAAGTCGGTATAATTAGATGATTACACCTGAATAAGCACCTACGTCACCCACCTATGCAAACACAGTTTTTCCCTTTTCTGAGCATTTCACTATCTCTAATTTCACTTCCGTGGTAATGGCTTTCCTTTTCTTCGAAGCACTGCCATTAGAAAAATCTGCTTTACTCTTGTGAGACATAGTACAGGCCAAAAATTTATAAAAAAAAAGAAGTAATATAATTTATGGGAGATGCATCATAACTACAAAACATCATAGGTTAAGAATCTCAATAAACCGAGAACCCCTGTTTGCTTATTAGTGAGGACCATTAGCAACCGAAAATTAATATTAAAATCTTTTATCCTCTGGGCACTACCCATTGTCACACAAATGGCTATTGACTGACAATCAAATCTCTCTATTTCTTAGTAGTTCAAAGATTGAGGAACTAACTCAAGTTCAAGTATCTTACTGTAAATATATCAACTGAAAAACTACGGAAAGAAATGGAAAGGTTGAGAAATTGTACTTTACAAATATATTACAGTTTCTTTCATTAATAAATGACGCATAGAAGTGTAGCCTCTATCATATAAATGATATACGACTATCACTGAAAAACAGACACTATGCTCAAAGAAGAGAGTAATTATTTTGTTTGCATGCATAAACTTTAGAAGAAATAGGAAAGAGGTGTCCGGGATATTAAAGTTGAGAATAGTTACAGTCACAGAGCAAAATGTTACACTTTATTAGTTTGAGAAGTCTTTAGAAGTCATACTACTATTATTACTACTACTACTACTACTACTACTACTTACTTTACTAAGATATTTCCCTAACTTCACATATATTAAACTTGTCTCTACATTAAGAGCTTGGCTTCATAATACGTTTAATTTTCTCCCGAGTCATTTAGCAAGTGTTGAATAGAGAACAGTGTCATTTGTTATCTCCTGTATATGCCATCTTCGTAATGTTATTAAGTACAGCAATGAAAATGATAGATTACATGGAAAACGTGCCTATATAATGAGTACTGGCGATTGAAAGAGATGAAAGTCTCTCCTTTTGTTCTGAGCCTTAAAAGAAAATAAATAAATAAAGCAACAGTCATGGCACAGTTTTTAAAACCATTTGTTATCTTCGCTATTATTTCAGTAGCTTCATACTAGTCATTATTCCTACAACTAGTGTTTTTTTGTCTTTTTCCTCATGTAATATTGTGCAATATATTACGCAATAGATTTACGTGAATTCGAACATTTGAAAACATGCAACATAGGCTTAATTTTCAACTACTTTACATTCTTACATGTACTCAATATTTTCCCTGATATGCTTTAAGTGAGGATACTTAAAATTTAAAAAATGATATAAAGCAAAACTAGTTAAAATTATCTTACTAATGAAATAAGTACACCCACAATATACATACTCCACATCCAAGATACTCCCAGTACTCCAGTGGCTTGCTTAAGTTAATACTGTATTTCATAATAGTCCATCCACATCACTTTCCTTGAATCCTTTTCAGCATCCTATAGCAGCCTTCTAGTTTTCTTTACCAGTTCTCTGCTTTCCAGTGATTACATTCTTTTGACTCTCCTTTCACAGAAATCTTGCCCTCTCTCATTAGTGTTTTAAGTCCCTTACTAGCTGGGCAAACCATTAACATTCCCTTTTCTCTTCACTCCACACACATCCCATCAATAACATCTTGAATTCTCCCATTATAACCTCCAATGAGATCATGTGCTCAATCCTCCTTTTCTCTTAGCCTCTCTTTACATATTATTCAAACTCATTCTCTGCCAATTTTGATAAACCAATTTCATTACATGATTAGTTATCACATACATTCCTCTTCCAAACATCTTACACTTTTTTACCATGGTCTCCAATAGAAAATGGATCTTATAAGCCTGGTTGCATCTCAAAAAGTACAGTACATAATCTAATAATTATTCTCAATATTCTCCCTGCAGATAAAGGGTAAAACTGCACTCTATGCTCAAAGATGCTACTAACCAATGTAAACTTTTCACCATATTAAAACAATATTCCCTTTTCAAAACTGTGTATACAAGAGATTTAAAGAGCAATCCTTACTCTCTCTTCTCAGTTAGATATAAGCTATCATTTCAGTATCATTAATAACTGTTGGGCAAAACTATTTACAGCTCTAAAATCAGGCTTGGTTATAGAAGAATTATGCTAAATGATATCAATGGCATTTCCATGACACCTTCTGACTTCACACTTAACCAACTGTTAACTGCATTAGATGTTACAGTAAATGAATGCGTGAAAGAATAAGCAAAATTAGAAAAACAAAATTTATTTTTACAGAGCAGTGCAAAGTGTATCTTAACATATATTGCAAGTTAATACATAGTTCATACTATTAAGCATAAAAAAAATATAACTTCACAGAATAATATTCACTTACCAAAATGTCATACAACACCAGCATCTCTACTCACTAACCTGCCTAAAGTGGTTGATGGAAAATCATATGATGCAGAAAGTATATGACCTACTGAATTGTGAACTCTGCATAAGCTATATCACTTGCAAAGATATAGCCCTTTAGAGCCAATATGGTCTACTGCCATCAATAAAGTAAAAGTTGTTACCATTGTTCCCATTATATAATTTCTAAATACTGTATATAAAAGGCAAAAATTTTTGCTACACTCAAAAGTTTATATATATATATATATATATATATATATATATATATATATATATATATATATATATATATATATATATATATATATATATATATATATATATATATATATATATATATATATATATATATATATATATATATATATATATATAAAACTCATTTAATCCTTCATTTTAAAGATCAGAGCATTGACTTGATCTTTTTCTCTTGAGTATAGTATACTCGTAAGCTTTGTAAATACTTGAAGTATCTCTACTGTACTTGCTGCAGCAATTATATGTATTAGAGATTAAACAACAATGATCTAAAGTTCTATGTATTAAACGTACGTTTAGTGAAAGCATCTCTCAGGGTATAGAATCTAGCAAAAATGAAATGCAATGGCAAAAAGACAAAAGTTCCAATGACCTAGTATGACAAAGTTAGAAAATGTCTTACAGAACATAATCAGTAACCTGCAAATAGTAGCAAATCATTAACATTAATAAATACAGTTTTCCCCTCAATAATATAGAAAAAAAAGACGTGAAAAGATCTACAAATATCACAGACTATCATTTGCCTTGCATAAAAGGGTTATCATGCAGTTGTTATAATTAAAGTACATTATACAAAATCTAGAACAGTCAAGCAACAGGCAAAATACATATAACACGACATCACTACTGGTAGTAAAGTTACTAAACAGTGAAACTTTTGTACAGCTACTCAATATTTAACTGACTTATTTAACAACAATGCAATATTTATAGGAAATAATACTATAAGTAAAGTAAGAAGTGAAGGACCAATCTTATATCGAACTAATCCATTTCCTCTTCAGTATGCATAAACAGTACAGTATGTGTTATTATCTTAGACAATGCATACTCTAAAGGATGTAATGCTGTCTTAAATGTAAGGGCAGTAAAATGAGCTAACTATAATGAAACAATCACAATGACACAAAAAAAAAATGCATGCACTTCAGCACCAGACTAAACAAGATCCACGTGAGGGTAACATCAGTATCATTTCAATAAATATTCCTATCTTTCCTATATACATAATGAAACAATTTACGAATGTTAAAAAGTACATTAAATTATATTCATCAGCTATCAATCTGTTGCAACTCTACAGTATTGCAAAAAAAAATTAATGTATTACAAAATAACTTTTCTCTCTCTTCTCAGAAGTCTCACATTTTTATATGGGATTGCTGTTTCATATTATCTGTCTCCATTTATTATTGTTTATGCATTGTAGCACTATTAATTCCTTAATAACACGATGTCTATGTTATCGTAGTTTGTCAGAAATATTTACTTTCAGTACAAGAAAAACAACTACTACTCTACCAATTACGTACAATATTATATTTACAATTTGCAATATAAACAGAATGGGAAAAAACAAAAGAATACAATTACTGGCAATAAGAGAAAAAGAAAAAAGTTTGCAAGTACTAGTATACTACAGTAGATTTAAAAAGCAAGCCACAGGCCAACATAAAATATTCAATTATACTAACACAAAGAACAATAATAGAGTCCTGCTTTACTCGGATTACTGTAAGCCTAATATATGCTGTTCTTATTTACAATGAAGAAGAACAGCACAGCCAGAACCACATTCAACCATGAGCCTACTAAGCAAATAGCAAACATAAAACATGTTATATTGAAACAGATTCAGTAAAACCTTGAAAATTACAAGCATCAACACTTAATGTGCATTAACCTTCCACAAAGATTAGAGCAAATAACCTATAAATGAACAGCCCATATTGTTCCTTTTGTGGATATACGAACATTAAGTGGTCTTTTAAAAAGCTGGTTAGCCAATTACGTACTTGGCTATTAGCTATTACATTCTACTGATAGCTGACAACCAATTCGGCTCTTGGAGCCTTAGAACGATAAATAATATTGTGAACAAGCTAGTTAGTGAATGGGGTAGTTTGTGGAGAATAGCAAAGAATAAGTTTTCTTTATAAGTGATGCAATACCATAAGGCTAGTCGCATTTCAACCTTGGACCCTGCTAGTCGCATATCAGCCTCATACCCTGTTCGTCGTGTATCAGCCGTAGTCATGCATCAGCCTCAGACCCTGTTAGTCGTGTCTCAGCCTCTTGGATTATTGGTCGCGCAAGTCTAGAGCCTCTCCAGTTTGGCCAGGTGTATAGTCTTTTGTAAATATATATGTATAAATTTTTTCATAATAGACTTTAGGCCCAGAACCTAGGGTTTCCCTCAAGAACCTATATCAACACCTTTGAATGCCACTTAAAAAGAAGAAGAAACATACATTCATATATATATATATATATATATATATATATATATATATATATATATATATATATATATATATATATATATATATATATATATATATATATATATATATATATATATATATATATATATATATATATATATATATCTAGTATATATATATATATATATATATATATATATATATATATATATATATATATATATATATATATATATATATATATATATATACAGTATATTAAAAAAAAAAAAAAAAAAAAAAAAAAAAAATATATATATATATATATATATATATATATATATATATATATATATATATATATATATATATATATATATATATATATATATATATATATATGATAAACTTTGCAAGAAATTCTACGAGGCATAATTATAATTCGATTCTACAGAATATAAAGCCACAGGATTCTATTATTTACTCTGCAAAAACATCAAGCATCTGTTTGTACTTTTTTCAACTTAAAGTTTTTGTAAAACATACAATGGGATATGCTATAAAATAACATATATCACCATGCTAATTTTGAAGACATTCTTGTAGTAACAATAATATCCAGAAATACACTTAATGGACCTGGTGAAAATAAATATTCGGTATCTAGGGCATATATATACTGCAGAGTGATAAAAAAGTAACATCAACTCATACTTAATCTCAATATTTCAATGGACAAAAGGGGGGAACATCAGTCCAATATTGCTGATTATCCATAGTTACGGAAATGAGGTTTGTAGTTGCTGATATTGACAATTACATTACCAAAAGAGGAATAATACTTTAAATCAAGCACAAACTCTAATGTGACAATGTAAAATACCTGTACACTGTAAATATTTATTTATGTTTATAGAAAACTTTGAGTAATAATCATTAAAACACTGCAACACTTATAAAAATGAGAAAATATGGAAGCAATGAGGTATACGTACATGTCACTTCCACTGATATAAACATACTGAAGGCCTGCGCCAATTCTTGAAGCAATGGCTCTTGTTCAGTGTTGTCACAATTCCGTCAGCGGTGCACGTGACTTTTAAACTGAAAAATACTAAATTGGTGGCTCCGATCTTGTCTGCTGCTTCTGTCATCTATTAAACGGGGGATCCTAAAACCGAGGTATGAGTGTACATTACTGAAATATGCTAACAGTCTCATATATAACTCCAAACGGGATTACAGTTTAACTAAATAAACATGTCTTATGCCTTGACATCTCAGTAACTAGACCATCTCAATACAATATACAAATAAGTATAGCATCTGGACGCAGTAACATATAATTATGTAAAAGCATCAAAGAGCTTTCAAAAGCATTGGTTCACTTTTGCACAATCAAGAAGAGCAGTTCCTAAGAAATAAAATACACTAGGATCAGGTAGAGATTAGTGACCCCAAGAGCATTAATTAACCTCGTAAGTTAATCTAACTGAACCTAACAATTTACGGGGTTAATGTTCTGAGGATCGCTAATCTTTACCTGATCCAAAAAGTACTGATAGTTAATTGCAATATTTATGGACAATATGGTTATTATGCATATTTCAGGTGGCTATATATCTACACTGTAACAAAATACAAGTTTTAAAGGGTACTCATACTCCTAAAACTCAAAGTAGCTATGGTACTATCTGAATAAAAATCCACTGAAAAAAAATAATATGGTACATTCATTAATATATATGCCACAAACGTGAAATCAAGTTCATTAAAAATTGGATTTATAAGACTGATATTCACAAGAATTTTGAAAACCTTTCCAACATAGGAAGGCACACAACAGAAAACAGTAAGATATAAGGACAAAAAAGTTAAGAGCTTTATGGAACCAGATAATAATAATAAAAAAAAAAAGTATCTCCTCCGGAAAATATTTATACATATAGCTTTAAGCTGATGAACTCTGCAAAATGTGTGTAAAGAATAGGCAAAGTACAATAGTATTATTATCAATAAAGAATATGAGCCGAATTTTTCACATGAAAACTTTGCAAAAATACCTTGTTAAAAAAAAAAACAATAAAAAACACCTGAAATCCCTGATATGTATGATAAAATCCTGCTTCCATTACAATCAAAGCTACCCCACTATATTCTGCAGCATGAAGAAAAAACACATGATAATTTTGCTTACTAACAACTTGTGTGCTCAAATCATATCTATATAAAGATTCTAACCAGCAGAGTGCTCGACTCAGGAGGTGATGGACCAGCATTTGATTCCAGGGCAGGGTGACAAGTACGGCATCCAGCCTTATTTCCTCAGCTTCAATCCATCAGCGACTACACCCAATGGGGACTAATGATATCACATGAAGAAATTTAAGGGGAACATAACAGCATGTCATACTCATACCTATGTAAATAGAATAAAATAAATTTAGCTTTTACAGTTTGCCAATGACATTCTTGTCAAGCAATGTACTACAATTTTTTATTATCATATTACAGTAGAATTTGAGTCCCAATCTTGATGGTGGTCCAATTAGGTTACGTAAAGTAAAATATAGAAAGCTATCAAAGTTGAGGTTTGAATTCTACATTTAATCCATATTATTTAGACACCAATTTTTATGAAAAGCAAAAAACGATTATAACTTTCTACAGATAACCAAGAAACAATAAAAAGAAACATTTATTACTCATAGAACAATCACAAAATACAACTTTTAAAAACTGATCCAAGGATTAAAATATTATTGTGCACGAACAGATGACCATACTAGTTTATAAGCACAACGATATCTGACGCTTGACATCTTTGATAAAACTAATTTGTAAGACATTTTCATACTTCATGGAAGACCTATTTTCAAGTGGAAGGAAATACATGCCAAAGAGAATACATAACAGTAGTTTTTCGGGAATAAAATATACATGAAACCATGCACCAAATAAATATAGCTCTGCATACAAAAGGATGACGTACAGAAGTAACGCTTGATATGGAGGACTTTATTGAGGTAACCTAATGGAGATTTGATAGCAGCAATTAAATAATCTAATATTAAAATTTAAGTGAAGAAGTTGTGATACTAACTTAAATGTTACCAAAATCTAACACTGAATAAGTTTTTTGGTCAAAGAAATAACAGAGTGAATTAACATTGTGAAAATTAATCGGCTATCTAAATAGAGAAAGCTTTGTGAGAAAGAAACTCATATTCATTTTCAAGATAGGAAAAACACATTATCCCATGAAAGGGATATATGAGATGCATGTAGGTTACATTTGAAAATAGACAGATACTGAATATGAACATTATTCAATATTAAAAACAACTTGTGTGAGCTAAATCTAACATCAACAATAATAGAGACCTTGTTGTGAGATAACAAAAGCTGTTGAATTTAACAACAGATTCAAATTATTGAGTTAAAGTCCAATAAAATACTATACATATAATTTTGTATATATCAATACATATATATATACAATACTTTATTACAAGTAACATAACTTTAGCGAGGCTAGGGGAATATATGCCATCTATTGTGCAGACACTGTTTTAATAAATAGCATTAGTAGTAAGCATTTCAACCTATATCACATTTAATAATGAAACAGCACTAATTATTAATACATTTAGGTTCCTTCAGAATATATACAAATAATAAAAGAAAACTTCTATCACATTACAGCTACAGTGATTTCCGACTGTTCTTCTTCCTTTTTTTAATCTTGGGTGGCACTGTGTCAATTTCTGATGACAAGCCTTGAGGAGGTCCGCTAATGATCCAATCAAGAGTGGGCTGAGAAGTTGCTGGTTTCATAGGCGGGGAAGAAATTGTACCTGAGAGATCAGTGACACTTCTGGTTGAAACTTTTTTTTTCACTTTCTTTGGGAGGAGCTTTAAGCGTTCCCCAGCAGCCCCAGGTACAGCAGGTAAACGATCCATACTTTTGGATAAAGATTTCAATGTATGTTTGCTTGAACGCTTGCTCGGAGAAAGAACTTTGGGGACCTTCTTGGGAGAGGTGACTACCACAGGTGATTTAGGCTGTAAATGAAGTTCGCACGAAGCAGATGTTGTGATTATGCTGAGTCCTGGGGGACTGTGGCTAGCTTGAGGCTCACACACTGATGACAGTGGTGATCGAGGAGATAAAGGGCTTTGACCAGCAGGATAATATCCTTCTTGAGAGGCTGATAATGGACTGCATTTTCTTTCATTAGCATCTAAACTTGGAAGACTGTAAAAAGACTCTTTTCCTTTCAAAGCAGCCTCTTCAGTGCTTGAGCTTGATGTGGGACTTACTTTCAGCTTTTTGGTACCTGATGTCAACCCTTTACTTCTCTGCCGTCTAATTTTTTCAACTTTCTTAACCAATGTTGGACTCTCAGGGGTGTCTGATATTGATAATTTGATATTTAAATTTGGGCTAAAGCTCACATTGGCAGTGAGACTGTGCTTACAAGTGTTCATTTTGCTGCCTGCTAGCTTAGATTCCCCACTACCAATATGGCTACTTTCACCAAGCTCTGTGAAGGTGAGAGAACGAGATACTCCTGGTTTCTTTGGTGAGGTTTTAATTTTGGGAACTTTCTGTTTATATCTAGGCGAATGAGAGCCAGAACCCAAGGGTTTCTTGGCACTAACAGGACGAGGGCAGGTGCTTGTCTCAGCATGTTCTTGAGGCTCCTGATTTTCAGCATCTACAGTAAGGCACCAAGAATGGCGACGGACACGTTGTCCACGAGTACGTGGCAGCCTTGGGGATGCAGGTGTACTTGGTGGACCAGGTCGACTAGCTGCTAATCTTGGACCACTTCCAACATTTCTGCTGCTAAGCCTTTCCACAGTTAGTTTGTTGGATGTTCGAGATGCAGGGGTTCTTGGTGTATGAGGACCAGTAGTTTGTGTACGTGGAGAGAGGGCAGAAGAGGTCAAGAAATGGTGAAGCCATGTTCTAACTCCAGCTAAACTGCCATACTGAGACTGGGGTATACGTGACCAATTACAAGCGCCTCCAACTAAGTCTAAAAGACTTACTCCAAGCTGGCGGCCACACTGAAATGAAAGATGCACTCTTAGTTGTAGGCTAAACATGAATATTAGAGATCAAACACTTTCTCTCACGAACATATCAACACAAGGTCACTGCTAAGGTGCTTCAACTTATTATCGATGAATGCCCTCCTTGCATACTTCTCCAAGTGCTTGGCTGTGATTTTTCCTTTATGTAATCTTCATTCTTAAGTAGTCTATTACCCGAATCTATCATATACTTTTGCTATGACTGCCAAAATTTCTCACATTGTATATTCCATTACGCTTATTCACTCTCAAGCAATGATACTACTTCCCTGCTTTTTTTTTTTTTTTTATGATTGAGAAACCAGGACGGGCCACAAAAAATAAATCTACCCTCATCCAGCCTGGGCACGAAGAAAACATAAAGAGAAACAGAAATGGGGAGTATTGTGACTTGTCAGATGTGAAGGGCTAATAAGACATGTGTAACGAATATCCAAGAATATTCAGTGTTGATGTAGGCATAGAAAGAGAACTGTAACTGAAGGAAGACTTAACATCGAACTGTCCTGGACAGTCTTATTTAGGTCCACAAGACCCTTCAGCTGTAGTATCGCAACATGCGATTGGTGCCATGGGCCAACCTACTACGGTACATGGAACGTAATGTGTTTCTGAAAGATAATCCCTTACATTTTTGCTAAAGAAAAAGACAGCAATAATACCAATTTTCTAACTCCCCTTCCACAGTAAATATGACTATTTCTATATATACTGCCTCTTCACCTTTCCCTTGATCTCAACATTTATTTTACAAAGTCCTTAAATAAGACCATGAGTCTTCACTAAATGAAACACATATTTATCTCATCATGTCTAAATAATATAACATGCTGGTCTACTTTTATTTATAATTTTCAGCATTGTAGACATTATAAGTATTATTAATACTACTTTTATCATCTATTCCTTCAAATAATGTACTATATTCAAGAAACAAACGTTTTTGCCCACAAGATCACAGACTTAAGGGCAAGTCCTCATCTAACCTGCTGATCTTAGCAATTATCATTTATGCATTTATAACTTGGATCCAGTACCCCTAAAGCCTTCTTTAGATGCCGAAAGTTTACATATAATTTCTTACATTCTAATAAATATTTTCATAGAAACGTATTCAAAGATATCAGAAACTATCATTAAAAAACTAAGCAATATGTGCAACGTTAATATTGCTTAATCATCATTCTAGTCCTTTCCTATATAAACAAATATGATCAAAGTAAAACTTTTGCTATTCAAGATTAGGTACAAATTTTCTATATCATTAAGCACTTACATCTTCAAACACAGCTGGACTGTATTTAGGTGGTGTTGGCAAAGTGCTCTGTGGGGCTTTTCTGTGGTCTAGAGGAGAAGGAGGTATTGGGTTGTACGTCCTTCCTGTATTGTAATTGCACTCTAGGGTGTAAGACCGTAGGAGACCTGTAGCACGCATTATGGCCACTCGACCAGAGCCCTCCTTACTCATACCATCACGACGATCCCTAGAAAAAACAGTAAATTTTTCACACCTTAAATATTTCCAACACTTGAGAATATATATTTTTACAAAGAGTAAACTAATAATAATTAATAAGTCTTGCCTATTAATTTGGGACTGGCAAACCAACTTTACAATGAACTCACAAGTGAAGTAGCATTGCAAAGTATAGCAAAGAAATCAAACTAGCAGCACACAGGTTAAATTTTTGTGCTAGTAATACAGCATTATGCAAGTATTCTCTTACAATCTTATAAAACTACAATGACTTACTTGAGATACATATTTCTTTCTGAGAAGTTACACGCAGCAAAGTCAAAGTTTGGGCAGTTGACAGCCATTAGTTTGGGGAACAGCATATTTTCAACCATCACAGCAGGGTCCTCATACCAGTTGCCATATATAAAAATACCTGTACAACAAAAGTTCTAAATATATTTATTCATATTTATGCTGGCATTATATAGAGTATTGTGTAACATCTTAACAATGGTACCGTGAAAGGCATTTGCACCCTATTCATTTGTATGAAAAGGACTATTAAGAAACTACTTTATGTTTAAATTATAATATAACAGATAAATATCTGGTGCATATGTGTATAGACTTAAGCTCATTACATAGCATACATATAATTTGCAAAGAATGTTAGTAATGCATGCATTAATACCAGCATCTTTGCTGATACTGTACATACAAGGCATATTGAAAAGGACAAAAATCATCTTATTGTGCTGATATTAACAGGGTAAGAAAATATCCTATTATAATGATATAAGTTTTTTCTATATGTTTGATTACAATTAAATTGTTCTCAGAATCTGCCAATATTTATCTTTTTTCAAAAAGACTGACCATGCTTCTTTTTTAAATCAATTTCAGCTTAAACTGGCCTTTACTGCACTGAATCATATTCTGACTCTTGACTAAAAAAATTATATGCTTTCCTATACAATTATTCAACTTACCTCTTTTTGAAGCATGTCCATGAAGATCAACATACAAAAACAATCCCGATGAAACCTGTGTTTCCTTTGGTATCGATGTGTGAGAACCGAGTGAAGGATTAAAGCCTTCCATTGGTAAATGCAAGGAAGTGTCCAACATCCTACTGTTAATTTCAGCTTCTCTGCCAGGCCGACCACACTCTGCTTCACTCTCGCTGCTACTTGCTATGCCACTAATCTCCTTTGTATGGATACTAGGAACAGCTGATAAATTTGT
The DNA here is from genome assembly GCA_037179515.1 of Halocaridina rubra. NCBI lineage: Eukaryota > Metazoa > Arthropoda > Malacostraca > Decapoda > Atyidae > Halocaridina > Halocaridina rubra. The sequence continues at coordinate 84,064 of JAXCGZ010015261.1, read as the reverse complement.
CGATAATGGTTTATATGGCTGATTAAATGAAGTGGAGGGCAAACCAAAGTCTCTTTGCTCATTGGATACCTCTCTCCCAAGAGTGTCAAGTTGGGATACATTAGTGTTCTCATTGTCACAGATATGTACAACTTTAAAATGCTGACTAGAATCTGAACATGATATACCAGAAAATGGAGTTGCATCTGATATTTGTAATGTATTCGCACAACTTGCAGACACTTCACTACTTGAAATATTACTACTATAAATGCAATAATCTTTCTTTTGAGAAGTACCCAAGCTTCTTTTCAAAGCCCTTTCCTCTCTGGCACTATATTCACACCTTTTTCCACTCTCTTCATGACGAAAATCCTTTGAGATTAATTCTCTTGTCTTAACATTATCAAATGTGTCTTCTGCCCTGTTACTGTCACTACAACTTTTGTTATTAACTGCAATAATGTTTGTAAAATCACTCACAGCCGCCAAAGAATCAAACATACTTGTGACACCAGTTTCTGCCTCACTAATACTAGATACATTTGAGCAGTCATCATGCACATCGCTGGGGTGCAGACCTCTTTGGAATGAGCTGTTGTGAGCATTACCTTCAATGGATATATTACTGGATATGTCCCATCCAGATGCAGATGGTTCATCCAAATCCATTAGGGAAGTCCCACGAATCCTTCCACTTCCCAGACCCCCAGCTTTTCCACTCTGTACATCACTGAAGCTATGACACGTGTCTTCATCCATTACAACAGGTGGCACCTTACACGTCATTTTGTCTGCATCACTGTCAGAAGTAATAGTTAAAGGGAAGACACTTTTGAAATTAGATTCATTGCTTGAAGACAATGACTGTGCATCTTTTGATGTCACAGGAGTCACTAGTCCATGATGATGGTAGAGAATGATCTGTCTTGCTGCATATATTGTGGGATGTAAAACTGGCGATGGATCAATGTAAACTCTATTCAAATTAACACCACGCTGATCTGTTCGATAATGGCCCCGAACTACGCCGTCTGGATTTAAGAAAGGAATTAGTTTGAAAACAAATAAATCTCTTAGCTTCACAGCACGTGGGTCGTTAGAGAGGATAAAATTTAAAAATCCATTCAAAACAAAACTGGAAGAAGTTTCACCAGGATGGACTCTGGCTGAGACAAATACAACTTTTTTGCTGGGAAAACGGAAAGGACGAGGATGGTCCTTTTGTGGAAAAAGCCCTGGTAACCGGTCTTCTCTCTCCTCACTCCTCCCTTTGTGAGAACTAATAGTTATCAAGTCTACTCTCCAGTGATCTAAAGAATGCACCAAGAGTTCTCTGTGATAATAAAGGCAGGGAGAGTCTGAAGGAAAACGACGGTCTAAACCATCTAGCATTGTCTGTAGTTCTGTATAAGTATATGGGTACGTGAATGCATAGTGTGTGACAGATGAAGCTTCATTCACAATGTGCACCCAGGTAATGACAGTGCTATTTTCTTCACTCTGCAAAATAAAATGAAATTAACAATATTAAATATACCTAATACTGAAGCTTTCCTCTTAAAACAAGACACTATATCAATCTCAGCTCGATACAGAGCTGATGTAGCAAGACTTCATCGTGTCTTACCAATTCTTGCCTATTTACAACACTCTTTGCGGCGAGAAAACATTCAAAGGGAGGGATTGCCTGCTCCTGCTTTCCTATACCATTACTCAGCTCTTGAAATATGCATGAAATACGGGTATGGAATGTTTTGCCCTACCATCAATACATGAGTATAAATTCAAATAACCGGCCACTTGGAAAGCTCATATGTCTTTGCTCAAAGTAATTGGATACTAGATATATGAATAAACTCTTAGTACTACAATTTCTTACAGAAATCAAAGAAATATAAAGCTGTGTGCATCTGATATACGTAAACAGCATATATATTTGTATTACATATCTTGCTTAGTTACATATCTGGTCTGTATCCATCTGGATTCTATACATAGTACAACACAATACACGGTACAATAAAACCACCTTCACATATAAAAGTAGATAAAATGTTTGAAAAAGAAGCAAAATTAAAAATCTCTACAACTACGTTGGTACTTCATATTATATTATTGTAGAAGTATAATGCCAAACAAATTATAAAAATAATCCTGCTGCTGTCATGGTATGCACGAATACAAATCAATATATCATTCACATTCAAAGAATTGAGTTTTGTATATGCTACTTTCTCTCAATTCCAGGCAGGCTGGGCATTATCAAATGAAAACACCATTAGGAAATGAATCAATTACTTTTTTTACATATATATATATATATATATATAATTCCAGGCAGGCTGGGCATTATCAAATGAAAACTCCATTAGGAAATGAAGCAATTACTTTTTTTTTACATATATATATATATATATATATATATATATATATATATATATATATATATATATATATATATATATATATATATATATATATATATATATATATATATATATATATATATATATATATGTTTAAACATATAATGTACCTGTACATTTCATTAAAAATATATATATCAATGGGTATATGTATATTTCCCCTAGCAGTTTCACAAGGCCTTGGTTATAATTTCTAGACATTTGTCAACTGCTTTTGTATGCACTTTTCAGCAGTTTACTCTTAAACTGCATACCATACATCTTCAAGGATATCAAGACAAAGATCAACCACACCATCTTTTCATCTCTTTTACTGACCATTGCCCAAAACAGCTAAGAAAACTGCCATACGGTCTCTCGTCTATACTTTTACACATTTTTATAAAACAATCATTTATTGTTCTGCAAATACCATGACTATAAATCCTTCTGGGGCATTTCAGCTCTAGGACTCCAACTTTTTACCGACTAATGAAGTGTAAAACATTACAATACAGTTGGAATAGGAGAAACAATGCTCTCAGACAATCCAATCTTGGTTTGACCTAAAATAGAGTCTATTTCTTCACAAGCAATGCCAATCAGAACTTTCTGCAGTTGTCTACTTTCCCACTTCAACTTCGTTCCATCAACTTGCTCTTCCTCACATTAGCTCATTGCCCCAGCCTTTGTCAGCTCTTCCCATTTACCTTCAATTAACTTTGCAGCATCACTTCCAAATTAGCCAATAAGCAAGGGTCTTCATCAAGCAACAACATCCTTATCTCAAGAACATCTACTTAATATATCAACACTAGAATTAACTCTTCATACACTACTGGGTTTCCAACAATAATTAAACTCAATAGGAAACAGCTTAACTCATGAAAAAAGCATCAACAGGAATAATAATGGTGACTAGATCATAAAGAGAGACTTTGTAAAATTATAGTTACATTAAACAGAAGAAAAAAAAAATACATTAACTATGCATCTCATGTACAATACTCTGCTGCTAAATATTTTCCTCAAAAGATTTCGTCTATTTTTCTCAGTGATGATGAGAGAGCTTAAGATTTACCAGATCAGTAAAGTGTATCTTTTCTTTAAAATTTTCACACCTCAAAGTTATAACAACATAACCATAAATACTATTATATAATCATATACAGAATAAGAGACACTAACCCGGTAACTGCATTTCTCTTTAATGCGTTCCCATCGTGGCTGACGAGAACTAGAGATGCATTGCATTACTGGCTGCATTCCTTGCGAAAACAGCTTTGACTGTTTATTAAGGTTCATTACATTGATTCGAACTCTATTTCCAACACATCCACCTGCAAGAGACAAACTATAAATATACTAATGCTGCATACTATAAACCTACATATCAACGAACAGGTGACGTATTACAAAAATAAAATGATTAATGTTCCAACAATTCTTTCCTTGTCACTGTGTATTATACTGTACCTTGGGGGACAACACCTTTAAATTGCATAAAACAATATTCTCATTGCAATAACAGACAAGACAGCACTGCTATCATTAACGAGAGTTACTGTTGCCAAAAGAAGTCTATGTAACAAAGATAAAACCTATTTACATGAGACAGCTAAAATATTTAAAATATTATTAAAATAAAAAATATAAATTCTCAAAACCACAAATATCCCTGTTAGAGATGAATTTCAAAATATAATATAAAACCATGGTATAGCATGTCACACATTTCTTAAATCATACATCATCCATTTCAAATATTAAATAGATTATCATCAACTCTATCAGCTTCTCCCATCAGAGGTTGTCACAGCAGATCAATCATCTCCATATCACCCTATCTCCTCCATCCTCCTCCGTTACACCAAAAACCCCCATGTCCCTTCTCATCACATCCATTAACCTCCTTTTTGGCCTTTCTCTCCCTCCAGTATTAAATAAATATATGGCAAATTCCTACCTTTAATACCAAAGAAAAACCATGTCCGATTGTTATTTTCAAATTCTGTGCCTGCACAATCAGGTCTGGTCCAGAGATTAAATTCATAGCTGATCGGAAGAGGATCTGGAACTGGTTGATTTGGTGATGATGTTTTGGGAACTTTACGGCCACTCCCAAAAGCAGATGAAACAGGAATTCCTGGGTTTGAGGCAAGTGACCCTATGACATTATTAGAACCTATAAAAACAGAAACAGTTCAGCATATAGGCAAAGAACTTATATTCTATTTCCTTGAATTAGGCATATCAAACCATACGGGTCAGAGAAAATCAGCTTTTTTAAGATTAATTCTTATATAAATACTTGGGCAATTTAAATCCCTTGAGAAAAAAACTCATTTTTTAATCAATACCATGGCATTAAAACAGAAATAAGTTACAAGATGTCTACCTTATTAATGTGGAAGAAATCTTAAACAATTAAGGTTTTATGAAGTGAAGATATTTAACAAGCCAAAACCATACTATGCTGCTTTTAGTTTTTTAGTGTCCACTTTATTCGATTTTGATTGATAAGTTTATTAACCAACAATAAGACATTAAAAATAAATAGATATTAGATACATAAAAAAAGACACATATCATAGTATTGTCCAGCAAATATCAATCACATTTTGAGGCACCTAGTGCTATACTGGGCTAACTGTCAAAACTACAAAATACCTTAAAACGCATTTAAAGTTTTGCAACTCGAAAGCTTTGATATCATGCACTTAAATTTTTGCAACATTAAAACTTTGATATAATGGTAGTTGCTCAAAATAAAATGAGCAGCTACTGGGGTATCAAAGTTTTATAGCTGTGAACATTAAACGTATCTTCTGGCACTTTGTGGATTCAGAACTTATCCCAATAATACTAGATGCTTGAAATATTTTCACATACAGACTATCCAACTACTAACACAATTCATGGCTCATAATTTTCTTTATCTAAAACAACTCCTTTGTGCTTATATATTCCAATGCAGTTTTGCTTACTTTACATGAACTTTAGCAAAAAAAATTATATATTATATATAGTTCTACACAAAGGTCTTTTTTTAACCTCTACTACTTATGCAAAGCATAGTAAATATAATCTGTAATTAGTACATCTTACAAATACAGTATTATATCTTATCTGATAAAAATAGTAGAAATTAGGGATAACCAGCTTTATTTATACATATGCTATTCTGAATTATGTTTCCTAAGAAGCAAGGATGAAAAAGTATTCACATAACACAAGATCAGAGGAAATAGTCTAAATGCCTTCAAGTATATCATGATACTTTAGTTTTAGTCAAATAAAAGATTACTTATCAACCCAAGAATACGGCATAACTGCTCTAGACATGAAAAATTTCTACTGTAAAACCTTCAGGCTGAAAAAAACAGCAGTAATATAAATTAAATAATGTAACGTTAACAAAAATACATATTAAAAGCAATAATGCAAAATCTGAAAAATATGGCAAAAATTAAAATATAGCAATACTGTATTCCCACAAAATTTTTATTCATTAGACAGCAACTTAACCAACTATTTATGCATCGCTACAATTTCCACTGCTAAAACTTTAAATTTATAAAAGTATATAAAACTGGTAAGGAAATTCTTAACTATACAACACAACTGCTAATTGCCAAAGTATTTATAAAAATATATGAAACTGATAAACAATATGTTAACAAAATAGCAATCTGTAATAAAAATTACTACGCTGTTCAGTCTCAATATTTGTTGAGTTATTAATATCAAGAGAATGGGAGCTCATGAAGAGTTTACCACCAGCAAAAAAAGCTTAGCTTAGGTAGAATTTAAGCTTAAAACCAAGCTCAAATTCTAACCTAACCTTTCTTCAATATTGATAAAAGGCAAGTCGCAATTCTTCATGACCTCCAGAAAATGTTTGTTATAATACTAACCAGGTGGATCAACTCTTTCTACACGGGCCAGGTTACCACATTCAAAGTTGGAGGTGAATGTAAATGGCCCTATTGTGGCTTCCATTTCTCAAACCGTTTGTTATACAAACAGTACCAATATTGGTCAGCAAACAATAGCTGGTTGAAGCTATTGCAGATCTGGCAATGGTGCTAGCTATTTCTTGTTACATTGCCCATGCTAAAAGGGGAAAAAAAAAGACAATAAATTTCTGCTATTACTAGTACAATAAAGTAATAAAACACCTTCTATACTGGTGCTGAAGCTATTTAGTTCCACTGTTAGAGCTGTTAATTTCATATACCAAAATGTAACTTTGATCAGCTACATCAACAATTATTTCAAAGTGATGTGACTGGCTTTACATCACAGACTACCTTTTATACTAAGGACTAGGCCAGTGCCTTCTTGCAAAGAACTTTGGTTTAAGCAAGTGCAACCACTTTACCCTGAGTGAATGCCCTTTCTAATCTAATACCACGGCAGGCCGCGAACTCACAACCTGACAAATCAAGGTCGTGAGAATTACCTCTTGGCCATGGAGGACAAGAGAACAAATTCAAATGGCATTTTTCACTCTCACTTCCATCTGAGTCAGAATCAAGTGAGAAACATTACCATGAACATCATCTAGTTGTCGCAATTTCTCAGAAAGACACTACAGGAAATTGTAAATTCATCCTTTCACATTACTGAATTTGAATTGTATGCTCTATCAAGAACAGAATTGGATGTGAATTCTTTATTACTAAAAGATTAACGAAACTGTTGGACATCTTTAAACTGGCTTCAAAACCCAAGGATCAATCTATAATAGCAACTCCTACCCATTAGATAAGTTTGCTATTTTATTCAAAGGTAAATATGCACTATTAAACAGTATTCAAATTAGAGATTGATATTGATATCTTATACTGAATGGTTACTTTAACACCTCCATGTGAAAAATATAAAAGCAAAGCACTGAAAAATTATTTAATCAACCACAAAACAATAATCTTAGTTATTTACCTTAAATGGGGGTGAACAAACCTAACCTCGCATTACAACATATATCATGATTTTTATCCTACAAGGGGGTGTGAAAATATACATTTACCCCACTTTGCTTTGAGTTACGCTTTTCTTAGGAAAACAGACAAAAAACCACCTAAATCAAAAAGCCATCCATGCTATAATCATTCAGTAATACCTATTCTAACACTCATACGGGGGATAGGAGGTGCAAACCACAACTGGGTAGTTTTGGTAATTTATGAAGCATAAGTACAGTTACCAGAAAATACTACTAGAAAACCTTTTTTTTTTCTTTACAATGCTCGTTACGAAATTTTGGTACATTGGTACTATTAATTCATGCGAATGCAAAATTTTACAATCACAAATTTTGATAATTTATTTAATTAATCACGTCTATAACAAGTTACATAAAAACTACGTCCAAAGCAGTTAAAAAATACACAATACGTGTCGAATTCACATGTCGTGTGTGTATCAAGAAGCAGGATTACAACTGATGTCTTAAATATTCCTAAATAAATGAGAAATATATCATAATAAGAGAATATTTATCCAAAAACAATAATAATTATTACATCAGCTGATTGTCAACCCAATCAGCTGATGACGTCCTAGATGATGATTAACATTTTAAGTTCTCTGAACTCAATTATCTATCATTATTATGCAAAATTATGACCACTAACTCTTATAGATTCGAATGTTAATACTCCGAAGCCATTTCTCAGAATATTTCTCCTGGGAAATGGATAAATATATAGAGAGAAACAATTTTCTTTCACAAATGTAAACAGACAGACGACTAAACTGTTGACCTCCTTAAATTTCCTTAGATTGGGTATTAAATTCTACTGGTTTCCCAAAATAAATCCTTAAAATTTTCCCAAATGTGTTTTTTCAATATATATATATATATATATATATATATATATATATATATATATATATATATATATATATATAGTATATATATAACCCACAGAAATGCAAGTTAATGCATACAGGGAAGGATGTTATACATTTATATGGAAATGAAATGTACATAAAAATAGTCAATGTTATTTCAGAATAAGACATAAGGATAACAACAGACATCAAAGCAAGGACCTCAGATCAAATTTCCTCAGAGGTGCGATTCATGCTTTTGATAATAAGACTGAGAGCGTCACTAAAGCAAATATGAATGCGTGCCTCATTACTAGATTATTTGTGAATCTGGATTAGGAGATATTAAGAGGTTTGGAACCAACATTAAAAACAATATATATATATATATATATATATATATATATATATATATATATATATATATATATATATATATATATATATATATATATATATATATATATATATATATATATATATATATATATATATATATATATATATATATATATATATATATATATATATATATATATTAGCTGTAGAAACTGTTCAGAAACAATGTAATAAGTTGGTACCCTGTCTATCCCTTATAAAAATAGACAAATAAAACTGACCGTAGCCATCTTCTTCCTCAGCTTCATTAGCCCGTCTTTATACGGGGTCGCTGTTTTTGATGATCCACCTTCACCTACCTCTGTTGCCTGTCATGTTGGTGTCTGAGCCCTTTTCTCTATAAAAGATGTAAAGAAGCCTTGATAGAAGCTTGCAAAATACTATGTCAAAGCTACGATGAATAAGTATCTAAGGATATATTTGTGGTGACAGATATTTTATTATGAGGGGAAATCATAAGAAAAATCCTTAAAATGGGAACCAGATTAAAATATATATAATAACTAGTTATAGACTTATAAATAATTGGGGACATCGGCCGGGGCTGTCCACTGCAGAGGTGAAAGTCGAATCTTTAGAGGAATTCGAGAGGTCTTGAAGAGCGTGCATACATTAGGAACTAAATGTTAATTATTTGACTAGAATATACCTGTAGGAAAGGACCACGAAGATAAAGGCCCTCACATGAACCAGAACGTAAGACATGAGTTGATGTCACTGGCTTAGGTTTCTTTTAGTAATATATATATATATATATATATATATATATATATATATATATATATATATATATATATATATATATATATATATATATATATATATATATATATATACAAATAAGCACATTACATATGGAAAAAAATCTTGATAATGAGTTACACTCTAAAAGCTTGCTGTTTCGTATTGACATAAGGACAACTGTTTTACGAGCTAATTGGTCTTCAACTAGTCTAATATAGAAATTGACAGCATAAACCAAGTCACAGTAAAATATATATATATATATATATATATATATATATATATATATATATATATATATATATATATATGAATCATTTTTTACCCCGACCGGGACCCGAACCTAGGACTTATGATTACTAAGTCAAGGTGCAGTGGTAGCGCCTTGACTTAGTAATCATAAGTCCTAGGTTCCTAGGTTCGAGTCCCTTTCGGGGTAAAAAATGATTCATATATATATATATATATATATATATATGATAGTATATATATATATATATATTATATATTATATATATATATATATTCCTTACTGTGACTTGGTTTATGCTGTCAATTTCTATATTAGACTAGTTGCAAGACCAATTAGCTGCCGGTAAAACAGTTGTCCTTATGTCAATGACGGAAACAGCAAGCTTTTAGACGTGTAACTCGATTATCAAGATCGTTTCCCTGTCTGCCATCGTCAGCACAGGTGTCAATATTTCTCAAGAACCACTTACACGGCTCTTGTTTGGCTTTAATTCGAAATATGACGGTTGGAATATGTCCTTACACCAATTCTCTCCATATAATCATCATGTTCTTAATCTACAGTTAATTTGTCATGAAGAACACTTTCATACACATGTTGTCTTATAAATTAAGTTCTTTATATTATTTAATTCCTCTAAATATATGTATTGAAGCTACATTATACATTCATATTCTGAATAAAGTTTTAACGTATTTTTACATTTGTTAATAGCCTATATATAACTTCATGCATAATTTATTTTCATTATTATTATTATTATTATTATTATTATTATTATTATTATTATTATTATTATTATTATTATTATTATTATCATTATTATTATTATTATTATCATTATTATTATTATTATTCAGTCCTTCGAAGAAAACTACATTATTTGAGGAATTTTAACCCACCGAAAATATCCCAAATGAAAAGTTTTTCTATATTTGGCATCGTGTTCAAGTTTACCCAACTGGCCGCTAGAGGGAACAAGCGTTTGGCTTGGGATACTTCTTTTGTTTTTTCTAGGGTATACTATATTACAATAAAATTAAAAAATCCTGATTTAGTAATAAGTTTTCAGAATTTTTATATTACGTTTGAGAAGAGTGCAACACTTTTATGACTCTGTCAAATATCTCCTCATATTTTGTGAAAAGCTTCACCCAATGGACCAAATGTTCCTTTGTTTATGCATCTTTATTCTTATCTAATCTCCCATTCATCTCTTTTTCCTGTTTTGAATGATTTAAGAACACCTATCTAACAACTCTCATAGATATGTGAAAAGCGTGTTTTAATACAAATAAGATTCGCATGTATGTATATATGTGCACGAAAGAATTTTCCCCCATAGACACATTTTTTTCGGGCATACTCTACTCGTTGTTGTGCCCAATAGTTGCGTCCCAGGGGTAAAAACGGGGGAGAAAATATTATTTGCGCAAAACCTGTGACGTGAAATGTTATAAGTAACTTATTGTTAAATGCATTATTACATTTGAAACTTTTGGGGCCGATTTAAATATTTAAATGAAGTATATTTATTTTGAACTATTTGGAATTTTCTTCATATTTTAGTTTATATATATATATATATATATATATATATATATATATATATATATATATATATATATATATATATATATATATATATATATATATAATTCTGGAATAGAATTGCCGATTTACGAGCTTGTACTTATAGTAACAACAACAACAACAACAATAACAAAATAATAATAATAATAATAATAATAATAATAATAATAATAATAATAATAATCACCATCATCATCATCATCATTATATTATTATTATTATTATTATTATTATTATTATTATTATTATTATTATTATTATTATTATTATTATTATTACTGCTGCTGCTACTATTACTACAATTATAATACAATAACTACTGAGTCAGTACTATTTGAATGATCAATTATGTTAAATGTCTCTACTTTCATTCTATTTAACAGAACGTCTATGGACCATTATGATAGTTATAAAACGCACTTTTTACGGCTTTTCAGCCGCCCTTATACGATGGTCTTTTCGTCATAATAAACAGGGCTATTTGCAGGTTTCAGCTAATTTCAAAAATAGAGCTGCATGTACATATATATATCTATATCATCAGGATGATATGACACTTATTAGCCTTAATTTCAGAAAATTATTAAATATACCATCAAATGATCTCTAAAAGAAATGAAGTAAATTTTGGGAGATATCTAAAAAATGAAAATAATATTTGGATAAGGTGCCGTACCTGAATCATCTTTGTGATGTTTCCTTTCCTGATGGGGATGCCGATGGATTGACACTTGTCATGTCCGATAAAACGATCATTGCCAATAGTTACAATTTCATTCATTAAGAGTTCTCACCAAGAATGTATTCATTTTCTTAGATTTCCGGTAAATTCTACGGCTGTGACCTTTAAAGCTATTATTCCTCACCTAACCACACAAGTACTGCTTCTTATATTAATTAAAACTATGAATTATTTATTTCATCTATTTTATGAGACCTAATGGATGACCCAAGGAGCTGAGAGGAGTGGTTGAGGTATGTGTGGATCGTGGTGAATGCACATTTCTTGGCTCAGCCATCCCCCTTACAAGGGGGAATGAGGCATATATATATATATATATATATATATATATATATATATATATATATATATATATATATATATATATATATATATATATATATATGTATAATGTTTTCTGCCTTCACTCATAATACAGACATATAATCCTTTGAACCTTATCTAGCCAGGTAATGAATATTTTGGGTACTGAAAAAGATATATGAAGAAGTAATACATTTAAATGTTAGAGTTTTAAAATTAAATAGAAGCGTTTATGTACTCTAAAGGAACCAACGGAAGTACTAACTGAGAGATAAAGAGATTTTTTGAGGAACCGAAAATGAGTTGCTGAATATACAAAAGATGTTCTCTCTCTCTCTCTCTCTCTCTCTCTCTCTCTCTCTCTCTCTCTCTCTCTCTCTCTCTCTCTCTCTCTCTCTCTCTCTCAATATATATATATATATATATATATATATATATATATATATATATATATATATATATATATATATATATATATATATATATCTTGAAAGCTAGACCATAATGGTAGATATCAAGTAAGGTGCAGTAGAGTATTTTCATTGGATATTAATTACATTAAATGATGCAGTTTTGTCCTCAACGGTGGAGTTTAATAAATTATGCTTGTGATTAAATTCCGAATGTGCTCAATTGTAATTACTGCTGCATGATTTATTATTATTATTTTTTTTAATAAATCGCTTAAATCTGGACAGTGTTCGACATGGTGGCAAATAATCCAATGACGTACGTGCCCATCATCATTGACAGAAGACACATTCTTGTAAAGTACTGATGTTTAGCTACTAATCGTCGTTTGATCACGTAACGCCTGACCATGTCTATCAAATTACATGATGTGTCATTTTCTCAACGAAGAGCCGCCTTTTACGAGGAACTTTTTTTTTTTTTTTTTTTTTTTTTTTTTTTTTTTTTTTGCCGCTAACCGCTACAACTTATTTTTTTTTCTCAATAAAAATAATTTGGATGCAAGAAAATAATAATAATAATAATAAAAAAAAAAAAATATATATATATATATATATATATATATATATATATATATATATATATATATATATATATATATATATATATATATATATATATAATAATAATAATAATAATAATAATAATAATAATAATAATAATAATAATAATAATAATAATAATAATAATAATAATAAAGTCAAGAGAAAAGATATCTGAATATACGAGTGGAATAGATTTACAATGCAATGCACAAGTAGTCCCTAATTTGGTCATCGGCTGTAAATTCTCATCTTAGATTATTTAAACACTTGTGTCCTGAATTAGGCACCGGCCTGAGGCCTGCACGCGCAGTTAGCTGCCTTAGCTTAACTGTATATAATTCATCAGTGTTTACCGCCCCTTGCATAGGGGTCCTCTTGGCTTACCCCGTCCTACAGGCATTGCCTGGAATGCAGCTGATGCTAACAGTTGTGCTTTATCTTTTACTAGATTTAATACCAATCAGTATTCTAGATGATTTATTCCAGCCATCACCTGGAATATTAAGATAAAACACGAAAAAATATCAGAATAACAAACTTAGCAAACTACAGTAGGATGACTATGTGTAATACCATATGGGTCAGCGGTAAATCCAGTTTGTTTATATATATATATATATATATATATATATATATATATATATATATATATATATATATATATATATATATATATATATATATATATATATATATATATATATACTACAATCTGGATCCTGCTGCTGGAGCTTTCTAACTGCTTACAGGTTATGCTAAACTACGAAAAAAGAAAAAGTGAAAGTTTCGAATAAACTATAGCGGTCGCCAAACAGCGTGGTAGATGACGAGGTTTATTCCATACAGCAATGTGATTACAAAAATAAGATTGCAAGGAGTCCAAAGTTTCGGGGTACGACCCCCACAAAAAAAAAAAAAAGTTATCTACATAAAAGTATGTTATCAGTTACAAGTGTCTAGGCAGGTTTATTCCCAAAATATTTACCAGTGAAATAATATATATATATATATATATATATATATATATATATATATATATATATATATATATATATATATATATATATATATATATATATATATATATATATATCAAAGCCATATTCCCCCTTATAAGGGGGGTGGCTGAGTCAAAGAAAATACTTTGACTTTTTGTGGGAAGTAAATACAGTGAAATAATAAATGCATCGAATGTTTAAAATTATCATAAAGGAAATCAGGTACATTCTCAATTAACAGCCTCAGGTAATAAAACCGCAACTGGGACACAAGCAGGTAAGGGGTTAATGAGGCAACTTATATATACAGTCTTAAAGAATGTGGTCAAAAAATGCTTCTTAAATTAAATGAACATAACATGCCTGAGCTTCCAGTGGTATCATGGTATTACCATTAAAAAGGCATTGGTATGTTTTGAATATTATAAAGATTCACACTGGATGGCCTGGAGCCTAACTGAATGTACTGCCTTATGAATTTCTAAGAAACTGGATCTGTGACTTACCAAATTTGAGAAGAATAAGACTTCGTAAGTTTCTACAAGTCTCATATGTTTTTCTAATTTTCTAACGGCATATTTTTTTTTTTAATCACACAAAGCAGATTTTTTTTTGTCGGGAGAGATATTAAAGATTAATTGGTAGGTGAAACACTCTGTATGTGTATAAAAAAAATATATACACAAATAAAAAGTCTCACTCATGGTGCACTGAATAACCAATCTGGGGATGAAGCCATGACAAACATTATAGTCTCTCATGGCAGCACACAAAAATATGCAGAAATGGGACAACATTAAATCAAGGTACATTAAAAACTTCTTGATGAGGTACATGTGGAAAATATAAATAGTAAATCTATTCATAGTTTTAAAAATGGATATCATAAAAGAAAGAAAAAGAAAAGAAAAAAAAAAAGACAGCCAGCTAAAAATAAATGGCTATTCCCTTGAGCATAATTAGGTAAAAAACCCCCCCGGCGAATTATATAACAGTAACACTGACAATTTCCTTTTTTTCTTTTTACAGCTGATTGCTTGCCATTTTAAGTGTCACTTTTAATCCTCATGAGGGTGGGAGTGGATACGGACACATTGAATCCGATGATATAAGGCTGGATGCCCTTCCTAACGCCTCGCGGTGGGCTTGGACATAGGTTTGTCACTTCCTGAGTCCAGTGCCCAAACTACTGCGCTACCGCGGTCCCCCATTATTCATACTTTATAATATGAAATATAAAAAACTTAATAAATATCCAGCTCTTTACAATATGTGCTGATATAACTCACCATTATTTTCTCTCCTTATGTGAAGGATAAGATGAAGTAGATATATAGGAATAAATGAACAGTTAAAATTCGTCATAAATTTCAATCATGTGTGCAATTTTCCTTCTACTGTAAAAGAATAAATCCATGTGAGTGTTAATGATATTGCTCACATTAGTGTTAGTCAAATGCACTAGATGGTGTTGCTGTAGTTTAAATGGATGATCAAGACATTGGGGAGATACTCCCATGGAGAAGGGTAATGCAATATCTATTAACACTAAATTTAAATAATAGTAAAACTCATTGTCGAACCTTTGTTTAAACACCATATGAATTTGTCATTCAGCTTCATTCAGTGTTGAAAATAAGAGGAGATTGTCATGTCATAACGAATTTTGACATTTTGTTGACAATACCGAAAGTGAATCTAAAAAACAGTTTATCATGATTAAGTAATTTTGTAGGCTCGCATTTTGTTTTCTTAAAACAATTTTTTGTGGCATAGTCACCTATTATTTTGGACTGATAGACCTTTCTTTGGTAATGTGAATGCCGTGAAATATAGTTAGTATCAATTTAAACATTTAAATATATATATAAATATATTTGTATAGTATTTTGAGAGTTCAGCAATTCTATGTACCAAATATCCGTTTAGGAACTGTAGTACACTTCCTGGAGCTTCGTTTTCCCTCTATCTAATGTTGACAGTTGACCCAACTATAAACAAAATATAAGTCTTCGATGATTTATAGATAAAAGTAATTGATCAATTAGAAATAAATCCCTTCAACTGGATAGGATTATTCACTGGAGGTAAGAGCCTCTGAGTATCTTATATCGATATTTTATTGTGTTGGAAGAAAAATATAAAGTGAAAATTTACGAATCGGGGTTTTGCTTTGACTCGGCCTTTCCCCCACCCCTATAAACGGGAATAATGACTCCTGTATATAGATAAAGTATATCACAACCTTGATGGTTAGGAGATCATTAGAGGGTTTATGAATTACCGAGAACCACCGAATGTTACTGAGAGCTTATCCGGAATTGATAAATATAACTAAAATGTTATTTTAATTTTACTTGACCGTTCATACACTGTATAGAACTGATGGCCAATATGTATAAACATTCGTTTTTTTAAATAGTCTTGCATGTGTAGTTCTTTCTCGTATATAAGTTTTTCATTCCAAATTTTACTTGGATTATTCGATAAATGTTTACTTTAGCACACCCATTTAGGAAAAAATACATCGTGATATTTATCACATTATTGGTTTAGGTTTCGAAAGGTTATTTTCCCTTTAAGAAAAGAAACAATTAATTTTTTTTTTATAATTTTTTCCCCTAAAAAAAAACTAAATGAAATTTGCATTATTATTTTTTCTTAATTTTACTGTTGAGGGTGTGAAAGTAAACATGTAAGCAATTAGCTACACATTTGTTTTTATTGTTTTCTCAATAAAAAAAAAAAGTGTTGGAAGTATGTATATGACACAGTCTCCCCGGGTAGTTTACAGTTTTGCGGGCCATGCCGCCCAACGACCTCACCCCTCCGCTCAAGTAAGTAGTTCGACCCTAACCTGTATGATGGGGGGGTTCCAGGGGGGCTTCGCCCCCCTGGCTAAGTGGTTAGGTAAGTATTTTTAGCTAGGATAGTAAAAAATTGTTTCATATGCTTATTGTCGCCATTTTTGTTGTGTATTCATTTGCCAATTCTCTAGTTAGAGCCTAGCGCCATCTATTGGTAGGTTTGGAACATTGGTATGGCCCGCAAAACTGTAGATGTTCCCAGTCCCCTTCCAGAGTATTAGAACTTCTACTTGGGGTCTCGTTTTAGATTGAAAATTAGTATAGCAATAATCATGTTGCTAATTAAGAGAAAATCGTATTTTTATATACAATTTTTGTTAAGCATTTTACAAATATACCTGAAAATCTAACACCAAACTTGCCATATCTTGATATATTATATATCTATTTTTTATTTTTAAGTTTTATTTGCAACTCTTAGTCCCCATTTAGGAGTGAACACAAATGGATTTAAGCCAAGGAATTAAAGCTAAATGTTCTTATTCCCCCACTGTGGGTTCAAATAAGAGCTCATCACCTCCAAAAGCGAGCACTCTAATGGTTATGTTGTGGTTGTCCCCGTTAATAATAATTTAACATGTTGCTAAAGTGAATAAATTACTATATTTTGTGTGGGATAGGCTTTCTGGAAGTAATATAATTCTTATCTCTGTTGGGAAATGTAGCACCTGAATCTTCCCAATATTATTTTGTGAATGTTTAATGGTAACTTTCGACAAAAGTTAATATTTACTACTGAAGAAGTTACTTAATTTCAGTCTTATGTAAAATTTTTTACGTTCTAGTGTAGGATTGAATTAAAAATAATACATTTATTCCAGTTAAATAAGAGTTAATACTCATTAGCAAGCCAATTTCCTCTTAGAGGCCTTCAGAGTGCACAGAAGTACATGCTTTCAGCAGTAATGTCATTTTCCGTTACAGATGATCTGATCTCAAAAGTCATTTGCCTTATGTTGAAATGGATGATGAACCACCTCCATTGCCTCCGAAGATGCGCGCAGCCGTTGGAGGACGTTATACAGATGAAGACATCGCAAAGGCTTTGGATGAGGAGAGAAAAGTGTATGAGAAAATACAGCAAGAGAAACAGGGACGCAGTCATTCCACAAGATCACTTTCACTAAAGGAGAGTAGCACTCGAGGTACGGTACCTGCTAGGAACACACTCTGGAAGTTAAAATGGGTTTAGAAAGTGTTCATTGCAGGCATATTTTGTGTTGTTAAGAGAAGCAGTTCTATATGAATTTATATTCGAGGCTGGCTTGGATGTTTTGTTACATAATGCAGTTCCTCGTAAAATGTGTGTACAGAAGCTCCCCTACTTACGAACAACCGAGTTACGAACAAAAACCTACCCTTCATCTACCCATGTATTAATGTATGCATTACTGTACTGTGCTGTATTATTACATTATTATTACTGTATTAAAATTCTCCAATAGTAGTCGCTGTGGCTCAATCGGTAGCGTCTCCGACTCTGAGGCGTCAGGTCGAGGGTTCGCGCCCCGTCACGGTCTGAGGTTAGCAAGGGCATGCACTCAGCGTAAGGATTACATCTGCCAAAACAAGTCCTTCGCAAGAGGGCAACCGTCCTAGCCCTTGGTAGATAAGGGAGTCCGTGACGTAAAACCGGAACAGATTAAAATTCTCTAATACTCCATACTTTATGTTTATATAGTAGTTAAGTGTCTTTAGCCTAAGTACTGAACAGTACTGCATATGTATGTACTGTGCAGTACTTATTTTTTTTGCCTAAGCACAACTTACGAACATATCTGCTTATGAATAGACTTCTGAAACCTAACTCAGTCATAAAAGCTGGGGAGTGTCTGTAAAGTATTAGCTAGGCTTAATCGTAGAGCATGATCACTGCATTGATGGAGAAAGTACCAAAAACTGCTGCTTCATTTAAATCTTTTGCTGAAATAGTTACAAATATGAAATGTGCAAATCCACTGGTTTTTGGCTAATCAGTTTTTACATTTTGATACATTCTCTTTAGTTATACTTGTTAAACATAATATAAAAGAGAATTTTTTTTTTTCTCAGATTTGTTTCATTTGTTAAAGTTCACTGGTTGACTTCGACAATACTTACTTGCAGATGGCTCAAGATACCAGATTATTGATGAAAAATCTAAAGCAAGACCTCGTCCTGTCACTGTTTCTTCACAGCCTGCACCAAAACCACGCAATTTAAGTTTAGGCAGAGTAGACTCATGTGGTCTGCAAGACAACTCACAGGCTACTAAAAAAATGGAATTGGATTCATTAATATCGGCAGATGATTCCAATTTTTCAATTGTCAAGTCATTAGTTTCAAATGATGGTGCTAGAAGAGGTAGTGACCGTAATCAACAAGATTTGATATCTTTCAACAGCCCTGAAAAACCTAAAAATGACATCCTAGAATTACTTCACAATATCAATGCCAATCAGAGCTCAGTGGTTCCTATATCAAGACAGTCTTTCACATCTATTCAATCTTCCATGGGACCAACACCAAGTTTGTCGTCGGCATATCCGGGGAATCTGTCACCAATATTTCCAGGTGCTCAGTTGCCAGTAACAAGTCAGAATGGGATAAACTATCCCAATCTTGGTTCCCCATCATCAATAGTTTCTTATAGATCATCATTTCCTCTTACACAGACTCAGTCTAGTTCATCTTTATCTAACATACCCAGTCAGAACCAGGGAGTACCCTCTGTCTCTCAGGCTCTTTCGGGACCATTAACAGCTCCTCCAATTCCTCATAGATATACAGTCTTCGATATACAGCGTATGAGTTCTTTAGCAAGTCGGTTACCTTCAGCCCAGAATTCAGTCACTCCATCTGTGACCTCTAAAACAAGTGGAGCTTATGCTCTTGATTTACCTGTAAGTGCCTCTAGTATTAAAAAATTTAAATCTCCACTTGTCGATGATCTCATTGACCTTAACATGAGCAAAGTAGGTGACACTCTTGATGGTGGAAACTCCAAGTTAAGTGTATTGGATGTGTTTGATCCTATTTTGTTAAAAGCCAAAGAGGAAGAACAAGTAAAGAAAAAGTCTGTGAAGCCAGTTAGCAGTGAACTTCCTGAAAGTTGTGGGGCAGATGGGGTTCTAATAAGTAAAGAAGCAAGTGAACTACTGCAGTATAAAACTTCAAAGAAATTGAATGATGATGAAATGAGCTATTATGGACAGGTAGACCCTTTTGAGTATATGCATCCAGGAGCTAGTAGCACGAGGTCAGACCCAGTCTACGATATCTACGATGGCTTAGTGAGTCCAGGAGCTGTGGCAGGAGACACTTTTGACATTCCACCTCCATTACCTCCCCGTACGTTAGAGAAAAAGGCAGATGTAGAACTTCGTAGCAAACAGAGTCCAAGGACAATGCAAAAGACTCCGCATAAGGTATAGCTACATATTATTTGTTTCCATGTTCTAGTTCATGCAGTTTGGTAAATCGCATGTAATAGTTGATATTTGTTGATAGAAATAATATGCTTGTAGCTTAAACTGGTAATGCACAGCATCTTGGAAATTAATTTTTTTTTAATCACATCAGTCAAATTATTTCTATAACATATGATCATCTGAAATATGTTTCTGTGGTTTGTATAAACCAATATGTCTTATGTAAAAAATTTGGTTGTACAGGTAAGGGATGTGATTACATTGTCCTTATATGTGTAAGCTATTTTCACTACATACCTTTGCTAGTGAACAAGAGTTACTGTCTTGCTAGGATCGAACCTAGTTGTAATTTCAATAGTAATGGAAAAATATGCTGTATCATAATTCCAATATTGGACTAGGGTCATCTGTTTTCTCAAGATTGTGTTGTTGCACTCTCTTGATATATAAACGTCTTCACATAAAATCAGTTAAAAGTAGAAATAAAAAATGTTTTGAGTCATATATGGGATAAAAGTAGGTTATGATACTACAGCTGGATGTCTTTTGGACTTATATAGGACTGTGCAGGTTAGCTTGATGATAAGTCTTCCTTCAGATATGTTTTTTATTTTATATGCCTATATATATTCACTGAATATTCTTTCATAGTCAATACACATCTCCTCTTATAATCCACTCACATCTGATAAGTCACAACAGTTCCCATCTCCGTGTCTCTTTGCTTTATGTTTTCTTTGAGCTTAAGCCCAGTTGAGGGTAATATCTTCAGCCCATCCTGGTGTCACCGTCTTAGAAAAAAAAATTAAATATGAACGAGGTAAATCCTTATTGTGAGCAGAAATATTTAATAATTGAATCAGCAGTTTAAGAGTCTACGGAAACAAATTAGTTTACCTTGAGGTCATCTGTTGGTATTTGCCAATTGCCCTCCTTTGTATTACAGTTTGAAGCAGTAGGTGCAGTTTTATTGGCAGATAATTAGAATATAAGATAAAGCTTTTATTTATGATGGTAACATATGTTTAACAATATGCAACTTCAGCCAATGATATAGAGTGAGCGTAATCTTATCATTGGTAGTATTACTTATCTTTTTTATTGTTTGAATGTGGGAGTACATTTGATAATATTAGTGGAAGATTATTTTTTTCCCTATTAAATAGATTTGAATGTCACTACTAGATCTGTGCTGTGTATATATGAAGTGTAAATCTGCATCATTTATGTATATTTTCGTAAAGTATTGTTACATTTAAGTAATGGAAGATATTTGAATCATGGTTTTAGAAAAAACATCGAAATCTGCAAAACCACCTAAAAAACAGAAGAAAGCTCCCAAAAGAAAAAGTACCTTCTTTTCTGAAACAGAGGCGACTGAAAATAAGACAGAGGAATCTGAAAACAAGACTGATAAATCTGAAATTAAAGACACAATAAATAAGACTGATGAACCTGAAAACAGTTTGACTGCTAACTCAGATGAAGCTTGCGTTTCTTCCACTGATGTAGTTGTTGATGGTAGAGAAGAATCATCCGCAAATAGTTTGGACTATGAACTAAAAACACGCAAATCTGAATATCACTGGTATATGATATCTTATGATGAGAATGTTCAAATTCAAGATTATGAGGAAGATGATGAGAGAAGCAGCTCAAGTAATAGTGATGAATATGTGGATGATGGCTCCATTGCTGGAGCAGGGCAACCCTCTGGCTTTACCTCTCCCAGCACTGGCTTAAAAGATGAAGATTTGGAAGATATTGCTATTAAAAAGGATATATTCTTTGATTTAGCTAAGGTAGTTTTATATAAATTGGTTATAAATTAACTGTAATACATAAATATTATCTCTCTCTTCTGTACCATTGCTGTACATTAGTCATCTTTTATCATAAAACTACTATTTTTTTTTTTTTTATATATATAATACAACACTGACTGGGACAAAAAAATTGCCTTCATTGGCTCCAGACACCAAGAAAATATTGAGAAGAAGAAAACGTAGCAACTTAAGGAAAAGGCAGAGGGAAAAGAATAATAAAGTAAGGAAAGGACAGGCTAAAAGAATAGACAGAGAAATTACAGTTTTGTTTGAATTCCAGACTGGAACCAATTTGCATAATACATATTGTTAGGTATATTTTTTCCCCAAATAACAAAATTATCTTAGGACTGTAAGGATATACTATTTATTATGCACTCTTGCTCTTTCCCATATTTCTCGAGACATCAATTTTCAGAGAACTCTAATGAAAAATCATTCAGAGCTATATTTTTGTCCTACCTTAAAGAATTCTGCATTTTAGTGCATATGCATGCAAGTCATAGAATCAGAAAAACGGGCTGCAGTTCTTTAGACATTTTGTTTTTATGGAATTCAAAAGAAAGTATGTTTATTGTACTGTGCTGGTTGTGCCTCTTGAGTGCTCAGTCCATTTTGATTTATCAATCTGTCATTTAAATTCTCAGCAATTTCCTATTCCATTGTACTAGCCTTTTGCCAGTGACCCCATAGTTTTTCAACACAAGAATAAATGTGCCTTATGGTCCTCGAACTGTATGAGAGCTGTGAGGTCCTTGTTGTTGTTGTTCCCTGAGCTACCTGACCAAACAACCCTGAGTCACTAAGGAAGATCACTACCGATCCTGGGCATTCCAATCAGGGAGTGTTTAAAGTGTTAGTGGCGCATGAGGCTGTGAACTGTACACTCTTCTGTAATGTGTTTCCTGGGTTGCTACCAATATCTCTGACTTGAAGGAATCTTCGAGAAATGACCGCTGTAGAGTCATTTCTCTGTGTAGAAAATATTGCGTTATTGTGCGTGTTGTGTTAAGAGATAAAGTAATCATCCGGGTGACCGAAGCCAATGCCAGGTTCTCGTTCCCCATGTAATAGCTAATTTCAGTGATAGGAAGTAATTTTTGGAACAATCATCAAAGCCAGAGTATTAAGCAAAGAACACATAACATTTTCACTATCCTTGTAGATGTCAGAGAATACAGTACTATACAAGATTACCTAAAATATTTTCACACTGTTTTTTCCTAGAAACGCTCAGCTATCCTCTTTGATGGCAAGTCAGGCTCTGGCCAAATCCTCCTGAGAAAAATACCTGCACTCAGTGCTGACGGTGAAGCTCGAGCATTTTGGGACTGTATCAAAAAACGTAGAGGTATTTTATAATTCTTTTTTATAAGTTATATATGTTTTATAATTCCAATGGAGTTCATAATTTTTGATATACGGAACTTAAATGCCCTAAGTGACCTTATGTAATTCTCTTATGTATGGTAACTGTTGTTGCAGTAATAGCTGTGTAGCCATTAATTGGTTGGTGTCATTTTATACCATCAGTTAGCAGGCATGGTATAGGTAAGATAGAATTAAATATATCTAAGTAAGAGTTTATAAAATTATAATTGATTAGTTTAAATCAGCTAAACTTGGTAGCACTAATTTTTTAAATTTACAGGAGTATTTCATTACTATATTTCTTTAGTTTAAGGGATATTTTTATTTTTTTCAGGGGAATACACATGGGATGATCACATTGGTAATCCAGGGCTGCTCCATAGTTCCTGTATTGAAGTTATTGAAGACCCATCCTTAAGCGTTAAATTGCAAGTGTACTATGCCAATCAAGAAACGGTTTCATTTACATGTAATTGTGAGTATTGTAAAGAAGTTGAAATTGTTTGCAATATAATTAATAAAATGATGCATTGTAAAGGACTGTATTTTGCAATCATACAAGCTTATAAAACTATTATTCAATAATTAATTACAGGTTTACGTTTGTTGTATAATTTAAACTTATTTTAATTAAGTTTTTTGTTAAATGAATTAAAGCATTATCCTCATGAAGTCCTTTGGATTTTTGACTCATTATATTTGATATCATCTTGAGTTATTGCTTTGTAATTAATAAAAGCTGAGTGGGAAAACTGTACATTAAAGCCTAATGGAATCTTGCTTGTTAATTACGTTCTTTTTATAAGCCTGCCCAGAATTGGAGTTCCTTAATGTTGAATATTATAGAAAGCTTTGCAAAATAAATTTAAACTTGAGGTAATACAAAAATAAAAGCCTATTAATGCTTAGAATTATATTTTCGTGAAACTTAATGCAAGATGGAAAAATGTAGTTGTTAATTTATTGCCATAGTTCGATATTTTCCATTTTAAAGTACTGTATTTAAAAGACCTGTTGTGCTTTGGATATGATTCCATTTTTTTTTCCACCCCAAAATACTGTTGATGCCTCAGTAATGGCATACATTAGATAAAATATCTTTTATCAGAGGTGATGAAGTATAATATGAATACATATATGTTGTTACTTAGACCAATGTGAATCATGCAATCCACCATACTCTTTCCTATCAGAATCTCAGAACTGTTGGATTATCAGTACAACTTTTCAAAGAAGGAATGCACTTTTTCTAATATAGGAAGGTCAATTTGAAAATTGCAGAAATTATTTTGAGATCCATACTGTACGTTGTGTAGTTGCTGGTAGTGTTAGGCATGGTGATTTATTGTATGTGTAGCTTAAGTCTGTTACATGTATTTTTATGCTACCTTTACAAAATAATATATTTACAGTACTGTACAGTTAGTCGTCGAATTAAGATTTATGTGACTTACGACCACTACCATGGATGTGTACTGTATGTCTGCCACAACTGTGCTGCCTCTGGCAGTGAGACTTATGCCCAGCCGGGCATATAACAGTCTTTTGCTTCTGGCAGTGCTAGGAGCACTAAGAGACTCGGTCTTTCATTGCATTCACATGCTACTTCTATCCCGGGCACAGTGCATTCATACCCATTTGTGTCTTAGCTGTTTAAAGATTAAAATTATTAATAATAATAATAATAATAATAAATGTTTAGGTTAATATAAACTAAGCAAACATTGCAGAATTATGTCTTCATACCACCAACAATAGTACTAAAACAATGTTTCGAACATTCACAGTGTACAAAAACTTGGGACTAGAAAAAAATGGAATATTATTTATAAATATTCAAGAGCATAAGTATCGACAAAAACGCAAATTTATGAGGATAAAAATGCTGATAATAAGACCAAAAATATATGAACACAAACAATAAACCATTAGAAATATCTGTATACATAAAGAGTGAGACATAAGTATTATGACATTTTAATGTGAAGCTAGAACTGTCTATCTATAAATTTGGCCGATATTTATTTATTAAAGGTGTTTCAGCAATTCCCATCAATTTTTTTTTATGAAAATGGCATAGGAGAGTATTGCACATAAAATCGATACTAATATTTTTTGGGGGGGAATTCGCTGTGAGGAGGATAATCTTTACCGAATAATACTGTTCTCTGGGTAATATTGTTTCTTATATTATTTAAATAAACTATAGCATTTATAGGCTCATTTTACCTAAAAGCAATTAAGTAATTATTATTTTCAACTTTTCACAGTAAACTCAAGTATAGAACATGTAGTAATGCATACAGTTTGTACTTTGGAGCTTGAGGGTGAATCATCGGATTACGTGCTTAAGGTAAGATTATGATATGTTTGATACTAAGCTTCAGTAAATTCTGTGAGGTGAATGCATAATGAAAGGCTAAACAATTTTGTGTTGTTTTTATGTAAAACCATCAGTTGTGAACTCCACCACTGCAAAGGTACATATATACTTTGCAATCACTAGTAGTAATTAGTGATCTCATTAAATACTGCTAGTCACACAAAATAAATAATAAATTACCATTTAGCACTAATTTACATGACCTTTCATTACAATGCTTTAGGATTTGTGGGCATTAGGATTATAGTCTAGATCTGAAATGATGCAGATATAATATTTTTATATATTCTTCATTATTACTGTCCAAAGGGCAATGAAACAATGAAAAGATATGATACAGAAGTTTTTTTACCTTTGATGCAAAGATTATTATTTTATTCCTAGACCAAATCATCTTTCCTATATATTTTTTTACTGGTATGTATAAAATACTAATAATAATCTTGCTATGATCTTAAAAAAAGGTACGTGGAATTGATGATTACTTGACTGGAGAAACAATGCTGGGTGACTATGAATATGTGCATACTTGTGTCAAATATGACTTGGATGTGTCCTTCACACTCTTACATGCAGATTCTGTAAAACACGCATACCAGCGCACGGTACTGATTTTTCTCATTTTGATAAAATTTGTTCTTATGATGAATAAATTAAAAATGTGTTTTATAAATGTTATAACAAGTGCTAATTTGAATGTCAAAGGAAACTAAATACTGTCATATATATGTTAAAATGTTGTTAGGGATTACCTACTTACTTGCCACTACAGAAGAGTAATTATCATATAATTTTCATTAAGCTTTCAAAACTACAGGAGCCTTCAATTTATATGAATCATTACCATTATCTCTTTAGTGTTACTTTCATATGTCTATAAGTGTTAATTAACCTTTTTTTTTATTCTTTCAAGCTTGAGGATGATGAAGCCGTTTTACTCATTCAAGTGGAGGAGCTGATGTCTGCTGGCTCAGGGGATGTTGTGCATTACGATACACTTATAATTGTTGTGGGTATGTAGTTCTGTTTTGTTAGATGCTTTTGGTTCTTGTAAATGCTGCAATATTATGGATGAATGTAAAACTAATTCACTCTTAATAGGAGTGCATACATTTAGTACAGTACGTGTCTATGTAAAATGTATTATGAAGTGGTTGTTGTTGTTTCTCCTTGAGCTACCTACCCAAACAGCCCTGAATTCCTAAGGAAGGCCACTGCCGAGTGTATATATATATATATATATATATATATATATATATATATATATATATATATATATATATATATATATATATATATATATATATATATATATATATATATATATATATATATATATATATATATATATATATATATATATATACTCGGCAGTGGCCTTCCTTAGGAATTCAGGGCTGTTTGGGTAGGTAGCTCAAGGAGAAATAACAACAACCAATTCATAATACATTTTACATAGACACGTACTGTACTAAATGTATGCACTCCTATTAAGAGTGAATTAGTTTTACATTCATCCATAATATTGCAGCATTTACAAGAACCTAAAGCATGACCTAAACTGGTCACCTTCTCAAAGAGAGAAGGTGACCAGTTTAGGTCACGAAATTAATAAGTACTTTATATATATATATATATATATATATATATATATATATATATATATATATATATATATATATATATATATATATATATATATATATATATATATATATATATATATATATATATATATATATATATATATATATATATATATATATATATATATATATATATATATATTTTCGTTGTTTTATTTAATGGGCTTTTCCTTCCATTTTAGACTGTATGTTAACAGTTCAGTGTTATTAATATATATATATATATATATATATATATATATATATATATATATATATATATATATATATATATATATATATATATATATATATATATATATATATATATATATATATATATATATATATATATATATATATATATATATATATATATATATATATATATATATATATATATATATATATATATTATATATATATATATATATATATATATATATATATATATATATATATATATATATATATATATATATATATATATATATATATATATATATATATATATATATATATATATATATATATATATATATATATATATATATATATATATATATATATATATATATATATATATATATATATATATATATATATATATATATATATATATATATATATATATATATATATATATATATATATATATATATATATATATATATATATATATATATATATATATATATATATATATATATATATATATATATATATAATATATATATATATATATATATATATATATATATATATATATATATATATATATATATATATATATATATATATATATATATATATATATATATATATATATATATATATATATATATATATATATATATATATATGCACTTTTTTGTATAGTATGTGTTCACTTTGGGTGATGTATTTCTGTTGCAGAAACATTTGAGCAAGAACTGTCACGCCTTCAGAATTCAGGATTTCTTTTGATTGATGGAACACCAGTGCAGGACTTGCCTTCACCCATGAAATCACACAGACTTAGTCAGGTAGGGCCTATCAGTTTATAAGGCTTAGTTTACATCTTCTATAATGTTGTAGTAACTGTTGTGAAATATAAATTAAATTGTTCATGCTTTTTGTCTTTTTGTTTTAACATCTATTGTCATCCATGAGATTTTCACACTTCCACATTCATGGTTTAGATAAGGCCTCCATACAAAATCTATTACTCATGCCTCCATTTTTTCTTGACCACTTTGGCTGAAACATTCCTGAAAGTTACTGCATTAAACTACTTTTCAGTCTCTTTGTAAACAATTACTCTAAGTGTCGGAACTATATAGGTAAGCACTGTATTCTTCTTTTTATCAATTATTTCTTATTGCCACATATCTCTCTAACTCCCAATTCTATTCTGTCTAACCATTTCACTCTGCAAATCGTTGTGTACTTCGAGTCACGATCCTCAAATATTTCTCCCACCCACATTTGAAGCACAGTACTCAAATAAGGACTAACGATTTGGTTTATTTCTTTGAGCAAACTGATTTGGCGTGCCTTGAAATAAATTTCTACAT
Organism: Halocaridina rubra; assembly: GCA_037179515.1. Classification (NCBI taxonomy): domain Eukaryota; kingdom Metazoa; phylum Arthropoda; class Malacostraca; order Decapoda; family Atyidae; genus Halocaridina; species Halocaridina rubra. The sequence goes on along the minus strand of JAXCGZ010015261.1, from coordinate 54,750 downwards.
CTATGCTGTACTTGAGGTTCCTTGTGCCAGTGCCCTTTCTATCATTTTCCAATATATATAAATGATCTTTTATGATCATTGGAGGATTTTTAAAAAGTGAACATGTAAGTGGATATAAAATTCAAAATTAAAAAAAAAATGTTTGCCTCTACCTTGTCTTGATAATGTGAAATGAGCAAAGCAAACGCTTTTCATTATGGTAAGGGTAATCCTTTTGTACTTTTTTCTCAGGTGGTGAAAAATATGTGTGCTTTATTAGGGAATCTCCAGACTAATGAGGTAACTGAAGCTTTGAGCAATCTTGTCTCCACTTGTCGGATTATTCAGCAAAGTCAGGTAAATATTAATCTTTTGTTTATAAAACATACAAAAAGTGTCTGTTATCAGAAGCAAAGGATATATTTTCTTGAGTTTATTGTTTTTAAATGCAACAAAACAAACATTGGGAGCATAATAAGGATATAATCATTAGCACAGTTGCTACTGTTTCTGACAGTAGTTTTTAATCTGAAAATTACTAAGGTTTCAATATTGTTAGCTGCGCTGTTGTAGTTTAGCTGCAGTACCTACTAACATATGATACATAAGAGTAGTATTGAGACTAATGATCCTCTGCTTACATATTACACAAGAGTAGGACAGTTGCTAAAATGCATAACAATATCGAAAAACATGTACGGTATATCACAAAAGTATGAAGAGGTAATTAACTAAATCAATACAGGGGTCCTCAGCTTACAATGTCCTCGAGTTACGATTTTTCATGATTACAAAGCATTTCCCATAAATTATTTTGCTTCTTTTTTGATAATTTTTGGCTTGTATTATGTCTCCCAAGTGTAAAGCAGATTCTTCTGATGGCAATGCTTTGAGGACAAGGAAAGCCATCACCATGAAAGTGAAATTAGAGATAGTGAAATGCATGGAAAAGGGAGAAACTTTACTACTGCATTAGCATATGTGCTTATTTTATTTAGGTGTTCCGACTTACACTGTAATATGGGTTACAATATATTTCAGGAACAGAGTTCTGACGTAATTGAGGACCCCATGTATACTGGTGCACATATTGATATCTTATCATTTATATAGTTTTTTAATTTTTACTTTATGAACTGAAAATTTCATTGTGAATATTTCTCTGCTTGTATTCTAGGGTATTCTTGATGGGGAAGAAGATATTCGTGGGCAACGAATCTTGTCAACTGGCTCGCATGACATATCTAGTACAGACGACTTGAAAAATTTACTGCTTGACGCTCTCTGTAGCTTATCTGGGGCTGTTAATAATTTCTTAGCAATGTATGCAAGAGCCTTCAGGGTAGACTTCACAGTTGAGACTTCAGTGGAGTCTCTAAAGGGTGAGTTACAAGCGATGTTATATTTTTATTTAATATTTATCAGTATTTTTGAAGGTTAGCACAATTAGCTTAGACTGGATGAAATTAGAACTGTGTTCCAAAGTTAATACCGTCAATGCTTATGTTTGATTATTAACTTCCAACAGTAAATCATTTCTGTTGATTCACAAGGAGGTACTTTTATGAACTTTCCTATTTCTGACCTGTAAGGGAAAGAGTTATTGGGTACCTGAATATATTTTTTCATATTCTCATTCACATGAGGATTAAATTCCACGAATTACCTCACTCTTAAAGGTGATTTTACTCTTCATGAGTCAGTAGGGTTAATGTATGCATATACAGGATACAATATATATATATATATATATATATATATATATATATATATATATATATATATATATATATATATATATATATATATATATATATATTATATATATAGTATATATATATATTTTATATATATATATATATATATATATATATATATATATATATATATATATATATATATATATATATATATATATATATATATATATATATATATATATATATATATATATATATATATATATATATATATATATATATATATATATATATATAAAGTATGTTATACTTTGTGTTCTTTTCATAATATCTTTAGTTCTTTAATAATAAAAATGATAAAACTTTCGTATACAGTGAATACAAAAAACCCCTTCATGTATAGAAATTTAGCTTGAAGTAAAGACTTTTCCGTGACACCATTTTCCTTACAGATTCTCAAATTTTCTTGAAGTAAAGAGTTTATCACTGACACTGTATTCCTTACAGATCCGCAGGAGATTCAAAATGTTCGTGAACAAGTATCAGTATCTATTCAGGGTCTCCATCGTTTAGATATGGAATGGAAATATGACGAATATTTTGTGGAAGCTCAACTCTTTCATGGTTCTCGGTGTCTTGGTCAACCCGTGCATTCCGTACAAAAAAAAGTTGATGTCGATCCCAAATTTTATCCAAAGGTCATCTTTAATCAGAGGTAGTTAATTAATGTATATAGCAAATTATAATTAATGTTTGGGATAGCTCTTTGCATTCATATTTAAAATGTTGTGCATAATACAAGTACTTTTGTTTTTGATTGGATGCCAAGAAATTTGGAAATAATCCTACACTAATGCATTCATCAATGTGGTTGGAACACATACCTTTGATATCTTTTTATCTTCAAAATTAAGAATATTCAGACTAACCTAATTGTCAAAGAGAGTTTGTACTTTCAAATTTGTTGTAGAGTTCACATTGTGTTTGTATACAGTATTTCTGTCTGGTGTGTAATCTGCCATGTATGTAACTTGTATTACCAAAACAATCGTTACATTTATGAAAAGACAGAAATGGAGGTTAAATAATCTATCTTTATTGTCAATAGACACTGTTATAAAATTAGTATAATTAGGTGATTAATTTTTGCATACAGAAAGAAAATATTTCACCAAAAGTTTTTAGCTATTAAATTCACATTTTTCAGTAGTGTGCTTATGAGTCCTCTCGTTTTATGTCCTGTCTTTCTATATAACATGATACTCTTATAGATTTATTAAAATGTGGTTACATTTTTTCATACTCTTGTTTAGATTGTACTATCCATATCAATGAAAATGCTAATTTTCGACTCTATTTTTTTTATTTCATAAATTTTATTTTGGAACTTGCTTTCTGAAGGGTTTTGTTAAAGGTCTTGCCGTATATGCTTCACAGGTTAGATTTGGTTATGCGTTTCAACACTTTACCAAAGGAGAGTCGACTTGTCTTGACTGTTTTTGGATTGAATACCATAGAAGCAGAAAATAAAGTAGAACTCCCAAAATATATACGTGAGGAATTAGGCTGGGCAGCCGTTCAGTATTTTTCGTTTGAAGGGTGAGTACTGATTGCAGTATATATAAATTGGTTTAGCAATAGTTTTTATTCATATGTAGTACAATTACAGTACCTCAATTACAGCAGAGTTATCATGTATATATCGAACATTTTCATCATTATTTGAAGAGGATACAAAAGAAAGGAGCTGCAGACATGATTAGTTTTTAAATATTAAAATTTGTGTTTTTATTATTGTATATATCCTACAGTATCATGTAAGTAACTTTCTTTGTGATTCTCGAGAGTACAAAGCTAATATTGTAATTTCTTATACTTCAGACACCTTGCTCAGGGGGAATATCTCCTTACATTATGGCCCATGGCAAGCGACCGCCGTTTAGGACCTGCTCCATATACTTCAGATCATCCGCAGGCTCACAAATGCCCTGTACTATGTTAGTAACTTCACATATTTTAATTATTCTCAAGTGTAGCTCAATAGGGATAGTTTTATCTTTTGTATATTTTTAGCTTTATCTTACCCAGTTTTGTAACTCAAGTGTATCTAGTCATTTATATTATTATTGGCATTGCATACTTACAAATTTGTGGCAGTTGTATATAAGCCTTTTTAAATATTTAAGATTTTCTTATTTACTTATGTCCTTAACTTTTTTCTTTTCCTTCGTCTTGGTGTTTACTCGTGCCCGGGCCTTATATATATATATATATATATATAATATATATATATATATATATATATATATATATATATATATATATATATATATATATATATATATATATATATATATATATATATATATATATATATATATATATATATATATATATATATATATATATATATATAAATAAAAGCTGCATAATATTTATGTATATATATGAGTTTGAAGTTATTTATCCCAAAATGATGCACTTGTAACTTAAAGGTGATTTAGAATAAAAAATCAGATATGACTGTTTGTTTTCACTTTATCTAATTCTTTTTTTTTCAGCTGTGAAACTGATGAATTATGGTAGTGATGTGCTCTTCCCTGAGATTGTTCCTTTACCACCTACAAAGTTAGAATTTTCTTCTTTGGACCTTAATACTCAACAGCTGCTCTCTGACATTATTGAGAGAGATATCTTTACTTTTAACAAGCAAGTGTTCACTATTCGTATTATTACTTCATTTGCTCGTTTACCTTATAATTAATGATAGTAATATTGCCATATGTGAAAGTGATTATATTGGGTATTCAATTATTGCAATAAAAAATACTAGCAGACTGAAAGTAAGTAGAGGAGAATATAATGCTGTAAACTGAAGAAGCCCAAAAAGTGAATGTGGTAGAGATAAAGTAAGAGCCTGCTATTGTTCCAACTTTGAAATATTGTAGCCTGCTACAAGTGAGTTTGTACGACATTACTTGTATAGAAGGCAAATTATGGCTCTGGTAATAGATAAGACTTTACTTAAAACCTTTCTGATAATGGAGATCAAGAATTTAAGAAATATTCTGTCCTCTAAATAGTCATGCTGGGATTGGGATGGGATTATTTGGAGCTTCTACTTTTATTACTAAACTGTTTTCACATTGCCCTTTTGTCACTAAGCTGTTTTGGCTAGGTTAGGTTTAGTTAAGTTAGCTTAGTGTTAACCCATTTTTTATTTAGTAAAGGCACCGTTCACTTTGCCAAAACAGCGTTACCAAGAAGCACCTGGCCTTGCTGGGATATATTTCCCCATAGGAAACTTACAGTCAATGAGTATTTCTTTCCACTGCAGAGGCTCTGCTGAGGAACGTGAAATTCTCTGGGAGAAGAGACATTATCTTCACGAAGAACCTTTTGCCCTTGCTAAAGTCCTCTTAGCAGCTCATTCATGGGATGTCTCTTGCTTACCAGATCTTCATTCCCTAGTCAAAAACTGGTCTGCACCAGCTCCGGCTGATGCTTTACACCTACTGTTACCAAGGTTAACTGGTGTTATGTTATTTTTACATGTAAATTATGATATACTATATGAAATCCATCACATATTATCAGGAATACATTTTCAGTTAATCAATTAGAGCTGATTCGTAAGTTATTAAATTTCTCATTCACATTTCATGTGTTGCTTAATGTAAACGTTATTTTTAACTTTAGAGATATATAGTACCTGAAAGATATGAGATGAAGTTTTGGAATTTTGGATATTAATACTGTAATGTGAGATAAGAACATGGAGTCATAAATGTTAAGAGAGGAGCTTTAAGTTTCCTTTCCCTTTTGTATATGAATTGTGTTTGCATCAAGATATTGCATATATGGTATAAATTAGTATTTAATGTAATATGATAGAACATTATTTTATTACATCCTTTTAGATATTAGATGAGTATTTAATTTTGATATAGTCTAGATTGAAAAAAAAAAAATATAGTGTATTATTATGCATAGATATTTTCTCCAACTCCAAAAATTATGTAGTTTATTTTAAACTAGTATTTAATAACCGCTGTTCAAGCATACTTTGTACTTTTTACTTCAGCTTTGCTGATAGCATGGTTCGTGCTCGTGCAATTGAATGGATCAGAAGCTTAGGATCAGATGAATTAATCACATTCTTGCCTCAGCTAGTTCAGGCAGTAAAGCATGAAGCTTGGGATGTGTCTTCTACTGCAGAATTACTCTTGGATAAAGCTCTCTTATCACCCAGACTTGCTCATCATTTATATTGGCTGCTTAATCAGTGTCTCCCTCTTCAGGTATTAGTTGTGATTTTGATCTATGGAATAATGTCCGTACAGTACTATTTATCAGGGTTTGATATTCCATATTTCTGTTATTTATTTATTTTAAAAAATGCAGTTTCTATTGTGTAAGACTATTTTAGATTTATCCAAAGGGCACTCAAAATATATATTTAAGCTTATAGCATCCTCGTTTAAAAGTTGAGTAAGGTATAGCATGCAGGAGGTCCCCACTCTACGTCAGGGCTCCATTCCTGACAGCTGACTTAAGTCGGATTTCGACTTAAGTCGAAACACACCTATAATCCGAACACAGGCCCCCCACAATGCTAAAAATTAATACTGTAATACATAGAAAATTAATCTAAGTTCTTAATCCAATACATAAAAATAGTTAAAGTACACTATACAGTATTGCTTACCTTTACTACTGTGGTTGGTTTACATCTTAATGACTGGTATGTTGAAAAATTTATTTAATAATTATTTATTGGTCTCTGATGTAACCACGAAACGACTTAAAACGGGGACCCCCTGTGTATGGTTCTAATATATTTTCTTAAAGAGAAAAGAGGTGGAAATTACACTGAAATAAGAACAGCAGAGCTGAAATGAACATCTTACATATATCTGATGTAAAGTACATCATACCATTTCAGACTAACATGGGCGGTGAGCGAGAAGTAGTCAGTGATGCTCGATACAGACGACGTTTGAACTTGGTAACTCGAGCGTTAATGGCAATATGTGGCAAGAACATGCAGAACAGATTGTTAACTCAGGAGGCAATATTAAGGGTAACTTTAAACATCATTAAAGGTTTACATACATCAATATGTCTTATAGAGCATTTTATTCTGAACTTGTTTCATTTGGTAACAGCAAGCTTTTATGTTAATAGATTCACGTTTTTAGGTTTTAAACTCTATTTAACATAATATATCTTTCTTTACATTACTTAAGCAGCATTAAATAACATATGTGAATAATTTATTCCTTTATATATCTAATTACAAAAACAAAATAATCTCGTATTATATTGTTAATATACTCTAGAGATCTGATTTTTTCTAGACTCATGCCAGTGTTTGTTGATATACATCAGCTGTCTCTAATGATTTTTTTATTTTCTACTCAGAGCCTGTATGCCACAGCAATGAACATCAAGGATACTAAAGACAGTCAAAGAATGAATGTATTATGTCGGGATCTTGAAAACATTCATTATACTTTGGAGGTAAGCTATTTCCAAGTATGTCTTGTCTCATTGCTATGATAAAATATAAGTCTGAGAAGGATAACTTATGTATTAAAAGTATATTGTAAGACGTGCTTTGTTTGGCGAATTTGAACATTTGTTTCACATACTTCTGCTCACTAAAATGGCCATGCTGTCATAAATATTAACAGTGAAGAACTTGTACAGTTCGTATAGTTATTGCATGAGTGTTCTTAATGTAAATTACTTTGTAATAAGATACACGTCATTAATTTCAGGCTAACCCAACTTCATTACCTCTGTCCCCTTCACTGGAAGTATCGGGAGTTGACGTAAAGAACTGTTCTTACTTTAACTCTTTTACTGTACCACTCAAGTTAGCCTTCTTGTCTTCTGAAAGTGGTACTGATCCAATTCATGCAATCTTTAAGGTGGGTATTGCAGTGTATATTTGTATTTTGCTCTTCATCTTCTAAATGTATATTTGATGTAAACCCACCTTTCTCTAATATATCCAAAAGACAGCTGTATCAAGACATGGGTGATGGACACAATTAAAGTGTAAGCTACCGAGAGTAATGAGGAGTTTATAAGGGGAAATTAGACAAATATGGCAATGTCCTAATGCATCAATCCTAACTAAGTATTGGTTGCTCTTATATTCATATTTATATAACACATTCTGCAATTACTTTATAATGGGGTATATAGAGGATGACATTATCACTATATCTGCTTGTACTATAAACAGTAACATACCAGCCCATATAACACTGCCAACATACATAAAATAGTGTATACGTATAGTAAGTAATTAAATACTCTTACTTATACGACATATATCTTTGAAGATACTTTTATACCAGATTAGCATAAGTGCATATATTCATATTCCTTAGGTCGGGGATGATCTGCGGCAAGACATGCTTGTGATTCAAATGATTCGCTTGATGGATAAGTTATGGTTGAAAGAACATCTTGATTTAAAAGTGGTCACGTTCAGTGTTGTTCCTACTGGAGATAAGATAGGTGAGTGGAGTGGCACTGTATTTACTATACCAGTTTAATCACAAGGTATTAGAAAAAATTGCACTTTGAAGAGTGAAAGCTTCTAATTTTATTGTAAGGTGTTTACTCTTTCCTCATGCCTCTGAAACTTCCAATTCCTGCAGGGATCATAGAACTTGTGAAAGATGCAGAAACTTTACGCAAAATTCAGACAGAGTATGGAGTGACGGGTTCTTTTCAAGACAGACCTATTGCTGAATGGTTAGCCAAGCAGAACCCTTCACAGTTGGAGTATCAAAGAGCTGTCAAGAATTTTACAGGTAAGGGATTCTTCCTTATTATTTATATCTACTGTATGCTAACTTACACTATTCTCTAACTTATATAAGAGGTGACTATTTTCTTAATTATATTTTAGTGGACCATTTCATGCAATAGGAATGACACATGGTTTACTCTTCATGCAGTCTTGCCTTTAAATTTTTTTCTTTCTAATTAATGTCTTTTTCAGCTTCTTGTGCCGCTTACTGCGTTGCAACGTACATTTTAGGGATATGTGATCGACACAATGACAATATCATGCTCAAGACTTCAGGTCATCTTTTCCACATAGATTTTGGGAAATTCCTTGGTGATGCACAAAAATTTGGTAATTTCAAGAGAGACCGGACACCCTTTGTCCTAACCTCTGATATGGCATATGTTATCAATGGGGGTGATAAACCCTCTGATAAATTTCAAGGATTTGTGGATCTCTGCTGCAGAGCGTTTAACATTATCAGACGCAATGGACAGCTTTTGTTGTATTTATTTGCACTGGTATGTATGTCAAAAGTAGCATCAAGAACTGATACACTGTGTGATATGTTTTCTTATATGTTTGCTTATTTGTATATGTGATATGTGGGAAACTACAAGTTTTCTGTACATTTATACTATTTAGTAAGCACTTAGGTGCTCAGTAATTATTAACTTCGACAAGTTACTCACTTATCGTAGCAGTCAGACTGCCAAGTGACATGTATACAGTACAGTATATAGATAACTTGTAAAACAAACTCATTTATCAGTTATAAATATTTCTGATATCAAACTTTGAATACTACTTCTGCCCCTCATTTACAGATGGCATCATCAGGTATTCCTGGAGTGACATGGGATGCAGTGACATATGTTGAGAGATCTCTCTTGCAGGACAAAACCAATGCTGAGGCTGGTGCAATGTTTTCCCGCATGATTCAAGAATCACTGAAGTCATGGTTTACTCAGGTAATTTAGAGTGTAGTACGCTTCCAATTTCATATCATGGCAAATTCTGAGCATTATTATTATTATTATTTTTTTTTGCATTTTTTCTTAAATTGTATAAATATATTCAGCATACACATTGTCTAGTTATTTGCCATCTTCTAACTCGGATTTATTAGCTTGCTTAAGCCACTCACTCTATGTGCAATTTCAAATACACTCACCTCTTGGAACAATGCGAGGATAGGTTCTCAGAAGTGACGTGTACTGTAAAATTCGCGTAATGTAACCAGTCATTTACCATAAGAAACAATGATAATAGTCATGTATACGTTCCACAACCGTACATAAACACGCTATGCCAAAGATATAAGATAAGTAAAACATATAACTACATAACAATGCTGAAAGACCTATTAGTTATTTATATTAATATACAAATAGTATACATTATAAAAGATATACAGATTTACAAATAAATACTCTACAGCAAAAAAAATTAATGCACCCTTATCTGCAAACCTAAACAAAGATGACCTAAGCGGTAGGAGAAGGAGGAGGAGACTTAAGCGGTAGGAGAGGGAGGAGAAGAGCAAATCACTGGTTGTTGTTGGGGTTAATACTGGGTGAAGAGAGACTGAAGCACATGGCAGCATGGTGGGAAACTGCCTCAGAGGCGGTCGCTTAGTTACTAAACTGAACCATTTTTTTGCTTTTTCTCGCGCTCACGTGCGTAGCTTGGCATTTCGTATTTTTTTTACTATTATTTTTTGGAGGCGTTATTCCAATTTCGCATATTATAGAAATGCGTAAAAAGCGAGTTGACTGTAGTTCCTTAAACTGATCTTTATCAGAACTGCTTTAGGTCTGTCAGGGACAGGATAGATGTGCTAACTCATTATAAGATTCTGAAGTACAAGAATTGAACATTAATGGCCTTAAGTTTACGAGAAAGCAAGAGGAATTTTTACTTTTATGTCTGTTATTTAAATCTTAACTTCTTAGTTTCAGATGATTATGTTTTGATCTGATGAATGCTTTTAGGTAGTGAACCTCTAATTTACCATAATAAGGAAATTTTTATATGTCTTGTTCTTAAGAGAATGAGAGTTTAAGTATAGAGAACCTGATATTCTGCAATATTGAAGATTTCAGTGAAGTTGTAAAATAACTGTTTCTCAATTTATTTTAATTTTAGGTGAACTTTTTTATCCATAACTTGGCACAACTAAGATTTACGGGTGACCATACAGATGATTTGCTATTGTCGTTTATTCCACGCACTTACACGTGAGTCTCTTATATTACCTTTTTATATTAGGTATTGACTAGTATAATAGTAATATGTAGGTTGATACTTGATGTTCCTGTACTAAACAAAAAGTTTCACAAAATATGGTTACAATATTCACTGATATAAAGCATGCAAAATGTTTTAACATTTAAATTTAAAAAAAATGTAGAATATGGTTTTATAGTTGTTAAACAAATCCATGTAAGTAATCTTCATTGGTGACTTTTCACAGACAAGTACAAGATGGGAAAATCAATTTGGTGAGGCTGTACAGTTATCAAAAGAGGTACAATCCCAACAAGTATTACGTCTACATACTCCAAGTAGAACGCGAAGGACAGCGAGAACCCTCGTACTTGTTCCGTTCCTATCGAGAATTTTCCGAGTTTCATCAGAAACTCTGTCTAATCTTTCCTCTCGCACGAATTCACAGGTAATAAAAAAAATATATTGTAATCTTTTTTATATTATATTTCTTCCAGTATATGTCATGTTAATATATATACTGTACAGTTCATACTTTACGCTATAGTTTTAAAATCATTGTGCTTTTAAATAATTTTATACTTTACGTTATAATTTAAGCATACGTTTTTATGTGTTTTTTGCACTTTCTTCTATTGTTTTTTGTGATTATTTTGATTGCTTTATTTATATATATATATATATATATATATATATATATATATATATATATATATATATATATATATATATATATTATATCTATATATATATGTGAATCATATTATACCCCAACCGGGACTCGAACCTCGGACATACATACACACACACACACACATATATATATATATATATATATATATATATATATATATATATATATATATATATATATATATATATATATATATATATATATATATATATATATATATATATATATATATATATATATATATATATATATATATATATATATATATATATATATATATATGAATCATATTATACCCCAACCGGGACTCGAACCACAGACATACATACACACACACACATTATATATATATATATATATATATATATATATATATATATATATATATATATATATATATATATATATATATATATATATATATATATATATATATATATATATATATATATATATATATATATATATATATATATATATATATATATATATATATATATATATATATATATATATATATATATATATATATATATATATATATATATATATATATATATATATATATATATATATATAAACCACAAAAAAAATGGGAGAGCCAGTATTCCCGATACCCTCACCCGTCTTTGAACTGTTTAAATATAAGTGTCACTTTTGGATTGCTTTTCCCTTTTGGTTGCCATTTACATAATGGATATTATACAAAACTTAATGTTTTTCACATTTTTTTCTCAACCATAAAAAAAAAGCCTTCCAAAAGGTGTTCAGATCGGCCGTTCAGAAGTGAAAGCAGTGGCAGAGAAAAGGAAGCTTGAGATTGAGTTGTTCCTGGCAACCTTGTTTGATTTGACTTCTGAGATTTCACATTCGGACCTAGTGTATACTTTTTTCCACCCACTTTTAAGGGACCAAGAGGATACAGACATTCACATTAAAAAGCTCAAAAATAAAGGTAAATCTGACCTGAATAACTGTATGTTTTGTTAGTTTATTGTAGTTAAGCATCTTTTATGTGATTCTATTAAGAGTAATCTCTAAAGTGTTTTTAGAGTGAAGTGTATTTGAAAGCTTAATAGGATATTTTTTTAACCAGGCTTGAATTTAATGATCTGTCTGAAGGAGGCTATGACTTTTAGCCTAGGAAATTGCAACATTGAGATGGAAGGAGGCTATGACTTTTAGCCTAGGAAATTGCAACATTGAGATGAAAGGATAGGAGAAATTTCTTTTGTGATTAGCCATAAGACTGTATAGAAGAACTGATATGGTGGAAAGAATGGAATATACCCCTGCTCACTCAGTAGACTTTGTTGAAAGTAAATGACCCCTGTATAAAATGCCACAGTCACATTTATATAGTTTTCACAAGGTGTTTATGCAAGTTCTTGTACTGCTGTTTTATTCATTTAATTTATAAAAGTCAGTATTTGCATACTTTTCTTAAGAAATGGGGATTTCACTGTTGCTTAAATAATTTTGAGCTTACAGTTTATGAAATTGTATACTACAGCATTATATGCCCAACTATACGATAGAGAATTTTGCTTCCTTTCAGAAAGTAAATAGTGTCTAGAAAATGTAATTACTCAATTTCTGATTGGCAGATACACGTGTGTCCATTCCCCCTGTGGTACCAACTTCTCCTGGACCAGTGCAAGGTCAGGTGAAAGTGAGTATCCAGTATTTGAGAGGGCAACTTCAGATCATGGTTCATCATGCACGTAATCTATCACTTATGAGCAATGGCCAAGAGCCATCACCCTATGTTAAGCTTTATCTTCTGCCAGATCCATATAAAAAGACCAAGAGGAAGACCAAAGTAGTTAAGAAATCATGTCATCCAACATTCATGGAACCTGTGAGTACTGTATATTAAAGAGTATATGTAACTGACAATTAAAATTGTTTTCATGCATTATTCACTTTTGGATTTACTTTGAAGTAAGTAAAAACTTCTGCAGTGCAAAATGCAATTAATTTAATATTGAATGAATATTGTTAAATGCTAATGATTATATGTGTTAAATCTCTTACAGTTACTTAAACTTTCTTTGTCATTTGTTTTGGTACTTTCATCAACCCTTGTAGGGCAGGTGTGTTAAATGTAGTCTGGCCAGGAGAAAGGGGGTGTCAAAATGCAGGTTTTTGCAAGTCTATTCAGTGTACTTTAATTTGAAGTAATGATTCTCCAAAACCTAAACACTCAACCAACCACTCCCTTATACCCTCCTCATCCCTTCATGATCCTACCATAACCTTCATAAGCCTGCAAACTACCCAAGTTGGAGGCATATGGATCAAAAGTAATTTTTTCCTGGGTGAAAGCCTCTCCTTGGTTCTCATGCCTCATGCTACCCTCTTCACGCTGTCCCCTTACACTACATTACTTGCAATTACACTACTATTCTTTCATATACATATTTATGTTGTGCATTGTCTCTATTTCAGATTACTTACCGCATGTCTCAGGATATTGTTAAGCAGCGAGTCTTAGAAATAAGCGTTTGGAGTGAAGATAAATTTAGTGAGAACCTGTACCTAGGCAGCTCATACCTCCGGTTATCCAATTTAGATCTTAAGGAGGAGAACTCCGAGTGGCTGAGCTTAGAACACCAAAGGAATACTGCTTTAGGTCATACTATTCAGCACAGTGCCTAATAGAATCACACCTACATACCATTTAACTGTACCAGTCATTTCCATATTATCCTAATTTGCATTAGTGATTATACAGTATAGAATATATATATAGCTTAAATTATATTTTATTATATACTATTTGATATATGGCATTTATACATAGTGATTTATAATTGTTGAAGTAAGATAAAACATTCTGAGCATGTATGAAGTGTTTTTAAAGCTGGATAAAAATATATAGAGTTTTACCTACCCATATGTATCCTTTACCTAAAATTTTTTCATATGCATTTAGTTGTTACCTTCAGCTTGCATATCAGAGCATATCCAATCTTTATTGTGTATATTGGTTGCACAATTGAACTGGATGAGCTCTTTTTGTAATGGTCATGCATGAGAAGCACAATAAATAAAGAATTCGAGTGAAGATATCAACCCAGCCACTGAGGGGGGCAAGCCAGCCTTAACTTGGGGCCGGTCCCAAGCCCGGGTAAATGGGGAGGGTTGGCGGCAGGAAGGTCATCCGGCCATAAAAATTTTGCCAAAACCAAAATATGGCCAGTACAGATAATGAGAATAGTCACCATTCTAGGGCGTTCCCCTCAGGTGACGTGTTGGGGCTTCGCCTGACCCCAACGGAAAGACAGCAAGGGCTACCCAGTCATGGGTTGGATGGGTTAAAGAGGCAAGCTTGAGGGAGAATGTCAGACGAGGTGCTGTGGGTGGGCATTCTTAATGTGGAGACGATGACTGGGAAGGGGCGAGAATTGGTGGACCTGATGAAGAGGAGGAAAATTGGAGTGCTGTGCGTGCAGGAGACCAGGTGGAAAGGAAGTGAGGCGAGGGAACTGGGTAAGGGTTGCAAATTGTTCTATAGTGGAGCAAATGAGGAAGGGAGGAATGGTGTAGGAATAATACTATCCAAAGACCTGAAGGAAAGCTTAATTGGTGTGAATAGAAAGTGACAGAATTAAGAGTTTAAAGCTGGGACTGGGAGAAACAGTAGTCAATGTGGTATGTGCCTATGCCCCACAAATTGGATGTACAGTGGAGGAGAAGGATGTATTTTGGGAGGAGATGGACCAGGAGCTTAGAACAATTCCTATATGGGAGAGGGTAATTTTGGGAGGAGATCTAAATGGCCACTTGGGAACTGGAAGGGATGGGATAGGTAGAGTACATGGGGGTTGGGGGGTGGGCGAGAAAAATGAGGGGGGGGAGAGAGTGATTGATTTTGCAGTGGGATTTCATCTGGCATTGGTCAACACATTCTTTGAGAAAAAGGAAAACAGACTGATTACATACAGTAGTGGTGGGAGGGAGAGCCAGATAGATTTACTGTTGTGTAGGAGAGACCATCTGAAGGAGATTAGCAACTGTAAAGTAATAAATGGGAAGAGTGTAGCAGTGCAACATAGGATAGTAATAACTGATTGCAGGCTCAGGAAATGTAGGAAAAATAAGAAGCCGAGGATGGATCCAAAGATAAAGTGGTGGAGATTGAAAGATGCAGAGCTGAGAGCTATGTTTAAGGGAAGAGTGTTGGAAGCGATAAGGTTGCACAAGGCTGTACAAGAATGGTGGACAGAGAATAGTAAGGTGATTTTGAGGGTTGGTGAGGAGGTACTTGGAAAGTCATCAGGAAGGAAACCCCCAAATGATAAAAAGTCATGGTGGTGGAATGAAGAAGTGCAAGAATGGGTGAAGAACAAGAAAGAAGCTAAGAAAAAGGCAGATTTATCAGGCCTGGAGCAGGATAAAGAGGAGTACAAGCAGGCAAAGAAGGAGGCAAGGAGAGCAGTAGCAAAAGCAAAGGCAGAGACATTGAATAAAGTCTATGAAGAGCTGGAAACACCAGAAGGAGAGAAAAAAAAATGGCGAATTGCCAAGGCCCGAGATGCTGCATCCAAGGACTTGACCCAAGTAAGACAAATAAAGGATAACCATGGAGTAGTCATAGCAGAAGAGGATGAAATAAAAAGCAGATGGGAAACTTATTTTTAAGGATTACTAAATGAAGAGAATCCAAGAGCAGTATTTGAAGATGGCCTTCCAAATGAAGCAGTTACAACAACAGTGGCTAGAAGAGAGGTAGAGCGGGCAGTAAGGAAAATGAAAAATGGAAAGGCAGCAGGACCTTATAATATGCCAGTGGAGGTATGGAAGAGTCTTGGAGAGGAAGGCATAGATATCTTGTGGGACTTAATGCAAAAGATCTTTAGTCAGGAAAAGACGCCAGAGGAGTGGAGAGGAAGCCTAATCATCCCAATCTATAAAGGGAAGGGAGACATTCAGGAGTGTGGAAACTATAGAGGTATAAAGTTGTTAAGTCATACTATGAAGATATGGGAGAAGATCATAGAGAGGAGACTCAGAGAGGTAACGACAATTGAGGATGAACAGTTTGGCTTCATGCCTGGAAGAGGGACAGTGGATGCCATATTTGCCTTGAGACAAATAATGGAAAAGCATTGGGAGAAACAGAAAGGACTGCATATGGTCTTTATTGACCTGGAAAAGGCATATGATCGAGTACCACGTCAAGAGGTGTGGAGGTGTATTAGAGAAAAGGGAGTCCCCGAGAAATATGTAAGAATCATCCAAGATATGTATGAGAGGGCAGAGGCAAATGTTAAGAGCATTGTGGGCTTGACAAAAAGTCTCTCAGTAAATGTTGGTCTGCATCAAGGGTCTACTTTGAGTCCATATCTATTTGATCTGGTCTTGGATGTAGTAACCCAGGGTATTAGAGATCAGCTACCATGGTGTATGCTCTTTGCAGATGACATTGTACTGTGTGATTACCTAATTGTGTTTACGGGAAAGAGCCCAAAGCTCGTATCTTTCCGTCTCCTGATCGCTTCCATATTATACTTAGTGATACTTATCATACCTGTCCTTAAAACTATGGATTGAGAAGCATTAACTACCTCCTCGCTTAGCCAATTCCAATTATCAACTACTCTTACACTGAAAAAGTATTTCCTTACATCCTGCAAAGAAGTTTTCTTACGAAGCTTCAAACTATGACCTCTAGTTCTAGAGCCAGCCATATCAAAATATCGATCCCTATCCACTCTATCATAACCATGAAGGAATTTAAAGACTGTCACCATATCCCCCCTCACTCTTCTAGCTTCGAGTAATGGTAAGTCTAATTCCCTCAGCCTCTACCGAGAGGTAGTGGAGGAGAAGCTTGAGGAGTGGAAAAGAATGATGGAGGATAGAGGACTGAATATCAGCAAGAAGAAGACAGAGTACTTGAGGTTGAAAGATGATGAGGATGAGGAGGTCAATTTGCAGGGGGAGGTGTTGAAAAGAGTTGAAAAGTTCAAGTATTTGGGATCAACAGTAGCAGAGGATGGTGACCTAGAGTCAGAAATAACCCACAGAATACATGCGGGATGGAAGAACTGGAAGAAAGTGTCTGGGGTGCTGTGCGACAGGAGAATAGAGATTAAGTTGAGGGGTAAAGCGCAAAAGAGTTGTGAGATCTAAGATGATGTATGGAGCAGAGACATGTGCAATAAAAAAGACACAAGAGAAAAAACTGGATGTGGCAGAGATGAGGATGTTGAGATGAATGTGTGGGGTGACAAGAAGCGATAAGATCAGAAACGAGGTAATTAGAGGTACCTCAAAAGTTAGAGAAATATCAGATAAGATACAAGAAAGTAGACTAAGATGGTATGGTCATGTCGTTAGGAGGGATGAACAGTATGTTGGGAGGAGGGTGATGGAAATGGATATACAGGGTAGGAGAAGGAGGGGAGACCAAAGCGTAGGTGGATGGATTGCATCAATGACGACCTGAGAGCTAAAGGTTTGTTGGGTGATGAGGTATGGGACAGAAACATATGGAGAACACTGGCCAGAAACATCGACCCCACATAAAAGTGGGAAAAGATGTAGACGAAGAAGAAGAGTGAAGATAACGGAGGATCAATGCAATGGATGAATTGTCTTAAGAAAAACATCCATGGGAGAGTAAGTGTGACTTTGAGAAGTGATGCCTCTGATAAGAATTGTATCTTGAAAGTTATAATGTCATACAGTTCTCATTGCTTACAACTACAATTATATTTCTTCCTAGCTAATTGTATTTTTAACGAGATTCGGATGAACCTTAAAATAAATCACTTGGAGCTTAAACTTCGTATTATATATTATGTAAATTATGATATGAAACTTTTTTTTCTATTTCTCTCTCTCCCCTATAAAGGAGAGTGACAGCATTGATATTGCTTTTCTATTCGGCAGACTTTAAGTAAAGAAACAACTATATGAAGGTCTTGCATTTCTTTCACTATTCTTTCAGCCTGTCCTTCTTTACTGTTTAGCATTTTCTTATCTGCCTTGTCCTTAAGTTGCTACCTTTTCTTCTGCTCAATATTTTTTGGGTCCTAGGTTCGATAAGGGAAATTTTATTTTCACGTCCCTGTGTCACACTCATTAAAAAGTAGTGTGACATGTGAGAGAGAGAGAGAGAGAGAGAGAGAGAGAGAGAGAGAGAGAGAGAGAGAGAGAGAGAGAGAGAGAGAGAGAGAGAGAGAGAGAGAGAGAGAGAGAGAGGAGAGAGAGAGAGAGAGAGAGAGAGAGAGAGAGAGAGAGAGAGAGAGAGATGAATTAACTAAATGAGTAAACATCTGTTTTGTGTCATAAATCCGAAATATTACTTATTACATCATTTCTGGTTCATAATATAAGCATTATCTCAGAGCAATTTGGAACTCTTTCCAATATCCTAAGAATATTATGTGATAACATTTCAAGAGAAATGTTATTGTCTTGTGGAGACACGTTCTAGCACTGAAGAATATTATCTAACATTTTTCTATTCAACTTCCATTGTGATATGATCGAATACTCACTTTTCAATATATTGATTAGGATACTAATTAAAAAGACCAGATATCCAATACTCAACACCTCTACCCAATAATCTATATCAAGTTGTACTTATCAACGACAGACTATTATTAGCCATTGCTATAAAACTTAAGTATATATTGACTGTTGTGAAATTTCAGTAGAGACATGAGATACTGTAAGTGATCATGTCTAGTAAATAATGATCACTTGAAATAAAAATGAAATAGCGTAATCTCTCTCTCTCTCTCTCTCTCTCTCTCTCTCTCTCTCTCTCTCTCTCTCTCTCTCCTCTCTCTCTCTCTCTCTCTCTCTCTCTCTCTCTCTCTCTCTCTCTCTCTCTCTCTCTCTCTCACCAACCCTTGTTAGGAATAACCCATTCAAAATGGAGCTGCAAAATAAAAGAGTCTGAATTATACACTCAAAGGAAAAAGTTACTGAAGCGAGATAGCAAAGGAATTGCAACTTAACTTTTCCACTTCCAAGAATTTTCCTCGAGGCTTAAAATTGTAAAGGACTACTAAAGAAGTCAGGTATAGTGCCCAAAACTGATTGAGAAATACTTTCTGAGTCCCAAATTGATTATCTATGAATACAAAATTTCATATATATATATATATATATATATATATATATATATAATATATATATATATATATATATATATATATATATATATATGTATGTGTGTGTGTGTGTGTGTGTGTGTGTGTGTGTGTGTGTGTGTGTGTGTGTGTGTGTGTGTGTGTGTGTGTGATCACCTAATTGTGTTTACGGGAAAGAGCCCAAAGCTCGTATCTTCCCGTCTCCTCATCGGTTCCATTTTATACTTAGTCATACTTATCATACCTGTCCTTAAAACTATGGATTGAGATAGCATTAACTACCTCCTCGCTTAGCCAATTCCAATTATCAACTACTCTTACACTGAAAAAGTATTTCCTTACATCCTGCAAAGAAGTTTTCTTACGAAGCTTCAAACTATGACCTCTAGTTCTAGAGCCAGCCATATCAAAATATCGATCCCTATCCACTCTATCATAACCATGAAGGAATTTAAAGACTGTCACCATATCCCCCCTCACTCTTCTAGCTTCGAGTGATGGTAAGTCTAATTCCCTCAGCCTCTCATCATAACTGAGATTGCGTATTTCTGGCACCAGTTTCGTGGCATGTCTTTGAACTTTTTCAAGCTTAGCTATGTGCTTTTTCAAGTGTGGTTTCCAAAAGGGGGCTGCATATTCGACTTTTGGCCTCACATAGGTTACATAAATATTTCTGAACATTTCCTTGTCCATGTGCCTGAAGGCTACCCTTACATTTGATAAGAATGCATATGCTGCCCTTACTATGCCATTTATATGTATTTCTGGAGACAAATCTGCCAGTATGTTTACTCCTAGATCTCTCTCATTTTCTGTCTCTTGAAGTTGTACTCCAGCCACCTAGTAGTCAAGCTTGGGCCTTCTTGCACTTGTACCCATTCTCATTACCTTACATTTTGAAGTATTGAATTTCATTATCCACTTTTTGACCACTCATGCAGACTATTTAGATCTTCCTGAAGTTCTCGTTTCCGACTTTCTTCACAATCTTTGCATCATCTGCAAACATATTCATGAATTAATTTACAGACTCTGGTAGGTGATTTTCATATACAAGGAACAAAAGTGGCCCTAAAACTGAACCCTGTGGAACTCCACTACTAACTCTTCTCCATTCAGACACTGAATGTCTTACTCTAACCCTTTGTTCCCTTCCTTGTAAGTAAGTTTTTTCCATTCCAAGACATTTCCACCTATTCTAGCCATTGATTGCAGCTTCCTAATAAGTCTCCCATGTGGAACCGTGTCAAACGCTTTCTGGAAGTCTAGGAATAAGCAATCTGCCCAGCCCTCTCTTTCCTGTAAGATTCGGCTTACCTCATCATAAAATTCTAATAAGTTTGTTACTGTTGATCTACCTCCTCTGAAGCCATGTTGCCTCACTAACAAAAAGCTGAAGGATTTCAAGTGGAGAGAGATGTGTTTTCTTGGTAGTTTCTCCATAACTTTGCAAACTATGCTGGTCAAGGAAACTGGTCTATAGTTCAGAGCCGTATCCCTCCTTCCCTTTTTGAAGATAGGCATCACGTTTGCTTGTTTCCAGCATCTTGGAATCTCCCCTGGCTCCAGAGACTTTTTAAATATGATACTTAGTGCCACTGATATTGAGTTTGCGCATTTTTTAAGTACATGAGGGGATATATCATCAGGACCTGTAGTTTTATGAACATCTAACTCCATCAGCGCTTTGCATACCTCTGTGGCTGTAAGGTTGATGTTCTCTAATACCGGCCCTTGAGCTTCTATCTCTGCAATCTGAGGGGGTGGGGTATTTTCTACTGTAAATACTGACTGAAACTCCTTGTTCAATTCTTGCAGATCTCTTCATCCGTCTCAGTGATGCTTCCATCCGCTCTCTTAAGCCTTAAAACCTGTTCTTTTACCTTCAGTTTTCCTCTGATAAAGCTGTGGAAAAGCTTGGGATTTTCTTTAGCCTTCCTGGTGATGTTTCTCTCATAGTCTCTCTCTGCCTCTCTTCTTTTACTTAGGTAACAATTTTTTGCTCTTTTGTAGGTTTGCCAGGCATTTATGTTTTTTCTCCTCCAATACTTTTTCCAGCATTTGTCTCTCCACTCCTTAGCTCTTTTACACTCATTATTGAACCATTTCTCTCTGGCATGAATTACACCTACTTTGGTGCCAGGTATGCAGCAATCTACTATCTTCCCATATTTCTCACAAAAGATGTCATACATTTTTTGTACAGATTTGTTGTAAAATAAGGTTCCCCAGTCAATAACTGCAAAAAGCTCATTCATTTTGATATAATCTCATTTCGGATAGTTCCTCCTCATGTCCTCAGTGCCTCTACTCTCAGGAAGAATATCTTCAATGATATACTCCATCAACAACACACAGTGGTCACTCTTCCCAATTGGTGGTTCATACTCAATTCTTTCAATATCCAACACATTATCTGTGAATACTAGATTAAGTAGTGATGGCTCATCCCCACCCTTGGCCCTCGTTGGTTCCATTACATGTTGGTGTAGGAAATTCCCTTGTACGCAATCTAGGAATCTTGCCCCGAATGAGTCCTCACCACTGTGTGGGTCAAGATTTATCCAATCTATCTCTTTATGATTAAAATCTCCCATAATCAAAATCCTACATTTTCTCTCCCGTACCATGTTAACAATTGAGGTTATGACTTCAATAGTACCTATATGACTTTCCTCATAAACTTCAAGCCTATTCTGGTTCCTTGGTGGGTTATATACAACAGTTATTATAATGCTCTCTGAACCAGTATTTATGCGAGCAACAAGAAATTCCTTGAACTCACTTTCTATAGCCAAGTTTATTTCTTCAACTTGAATCCTTTCACTTATGAGCAGTGCTATCCCTCCACCAGTCCTCTCAGATATTTCAACCCTTTATATTCTGAAGCCTTTAGGGAAAACTGTGACATTGTTTATGTCCTCACTCAACTTAGTCTCTGTAATTGCTACTATATCTGCATTACTGTTGTGAATCCTATCTTTTAATTCTATTGCCTTACCAGCTAATCCATCAGCATTTGTGTATAACAATCTTAATGAGGCCCCATCCCCTGATCTTCTGTCATTATCTTCTTTATCTCCCCTTTGACTGGAAGAACTCTGAAATGAAAATTTTTCTTCTCTTCTTCATTTCTTTCCTCATTTAACCTTCTTGCCTCTTGCAACAAGTTTTTGATCTTTCCCGTCTCTTCCTGTGTTCTGTATCGTCTAATGAACACTTCTTTGAATTCTTGAAGGTCTTTTAGACTTTTTTTTTCTCAACAATATATCCCTACATGTTTCCCCTCTCTCAAAGGTTACTTTTGTTGGTCTCGGCTTTCCTTCCCTCGAATATTTGCCTAGTTGGTGAATGTTTACAATATCCTCAGGACCACAAACTACTCCACGCTTTCTCAGCAGGTCTACAACCCTAGCTTTATATTCTTCAAGTCTCCCCTGCCATGTTGGCCCCTGGGATTCGCTTATGCCTGAGATTACCACTGTCTTCTCTTTATCAAGGGCCTGTTTAATCAGTGGATTTGCCCTTTCCATCACAACGTCTTTCATTTTTTCGATTACTGTCTCTTTATAGTCAACTGTTTGTATGTCTTCCAGTGCCACCACCTTTACAGCCTCTTTTGCTGCCACATTCCCCTTTAGTGCATCAGCAAAGGACGTTTTCATGGCATCATGTTCCATATTCAGCTCCTGAAACTCTTTTCTAAACTGTTCAATGTTTTCCTTAATCTGAACATTCCAAGCTGCAATCTCGTCTCTCTCAGAAGAGAGCAGTGAACTAACATCTAATTCATTTAGGTTGTCATTCAGCTCTTTGTTGTTATCTTCTTGTTTAGAAATTCTGGTTTCTGGTTCACTCTTTTCCCCTTCCAGCTTCTTTATTCGTTTTTCTAGTTCTTTTCTCTCCTGCCCTTGTGCTTTATTTACTTCCTCCAAAAATTTTATTTCCTCTCTGAGTGTTTCATTCTCTTTCATTTCTCTATCCATATTCCGAATTTTATCATCAAGGCTTATAACCATTGCCTCTAAATCCTAGAATCTCTGTTTTAATCTCCTAACAGCTACCCTTCCTCCCGACCCATGGGTGGGGGAGGTTTGGGACAGAGATGGCCTCATTTTTATGTTTTCCCTTTCACAGAATATAGAAACAAGAGAAAGAGAAAAAAAAGAGATAAAAACTTTTATTTAAGCTTCACACAGAATTTTTATATCTTCATATAAGTGCTATTTAGTGACTCAATTTATCTCTTTTCTGGTAACACATCCTAACTTAAAAAATTGACTTTGGTAATTCGAGGAAAAAAAAAAGAAAAAAATGCAAACAAAAACAAAAGTGTACTTGAAGGAAAATTCGAATTTGTATCTGAGGAGACACCCACCTGTTTCTGCTATATATTCTTCTTAACTGATAAACTCACTTGCTAACCAAGATATGTTATCACAGGATCAGACTTTACATTTAACTCAATATGTATACAAAATAAAAAAAATAATAAAAGAGAAAGCTAAAAGAAAAGAAAAAAAATGAAGAAAATAAGACAGCTGTGCTACTTAGCAACTTAACTCAGTACTCTTGACAGGTGTATTTTGGGTATTTATTTAATTATTCAAATTTTGTGTGTGTATCAAACTGTCTTTCAAATTAATATAAATGGGAAGGATACTGATTTGAACAATATATGGAACCACAGGATCAGGTAAACTGCTTAAGAGCTCTCCCCAATTTGCACAGAAAATTAGGTAATGTGTGTGTGTGTGTGTGTGTGTGTGTGTGTGTGTGTGTTCGCGTGTGTGTGTCCACTCTACAGCTACTAACTGTGTCTCTGTCACACATGTATGTCTGCTACGTTATATAAAACTTTTTGAACTTTGTCCTTTGAAAAAAAAATCTTGTTAGAATTATTTACAAAATATTGTATGTGTCAAGTTTTTCATGCAAAATGAAGTCACTTGGCACAGTCTATCATATTTATTTTCTTCAAGCTTTTCTTTTTAGAGCAAAAATCTTCTTAGATTTATTTCTAAATATGTTGCATATGATCAAAAGTTTTCAATTTCAGTAAAGTCACTTCGCACAGGATGTACTTATTTTTTCCTTAAATTCTCTAT
Source organism: Halocaridina rubra (assembly GCA_037179515.1). NCBI lineage: Eukaryota > Metazoa > Arthropoda > Malacostraca > Decapoda > Atyidae > Halocaridina > Halocaridina rubra. Next base: position 30,112 of record JAXCGZ010015261.1, on the reverse strand, counting down.
TTTAAAGCCAAAAATGATATTAGAACATTGAAAAATACTGTCTACGTTCATGTTTTCTCTAAAAATATAATAATTTATCAGTGAATATAAATCTATTCTCCTCAAACTCTTCCTTAAGCAAAAATCTTAATTAGAATTGTAGAAAAAAAATTAAGGTGTATGTTCAATTTTTGAGGATGGCCGTTGAGTAACTGTTAGGGTGCTTTACTCAGGAGGTGAAGGACCCTTGTTCAAACCCAAGGTGGGGCTATAATAAGGGCATCCAATCATAATTCCCTAATTTTAGTTCATCTGTGTCCACCCCCAAATAGGGACTAATAGTGACACAAAACCTAAAAAAAAGAGTAAGATCAATTTTCTTTCTTTAATATAAAGACACTTAGCAAAGACGATCAATTTTCTGTTCATCAAACTTTCTTTTTGAAAAAAAAAAATCTTATTGGATTTCTGTTTCCCCTTCCTGCAATGGTAATATCCTTTCCCCCTTTAATGATATTGTTCCTGTCATTACATGATCATAAATGTAATGAGAAAATGGATTTTTATCTGGCGAATCTTATTTGTAGTATGGAGAAAATTACCTCCAAAATACCTGAAAGGGATAATACCAAATCGATTACGTTATTAGAGTAAAGGGGAGAATGTGTTATTGTTGTGGCTAATAATTAAGATTTTTATAGTATGTATGTATGTATGTATGTATGTATATATGTATGTATGTATGGATGTGTGTGTATGAGTGTATATATATGTATATATATATATATATATATATATATATATATATATATATATATATATATATATATATATGTGTGTGTGTGTGTGTGTGTGTGTGTGTGTGTGTGTGTGTGTGTGTGTGTGTGTGGTGTGTGTGTGTGTGTGTGTGTGTGTGTGTGTGTGTGTGTGTGTGTGTGTGTGTGTGTGTGTGTGTGTGTGTGTGGTGTGTGTGTGTGTATGTATGTATGTATGTATGTATGTATGTATGTATGTATGTATGTATGTATGTGCATAATATGCACTGCATGCAGGTAACACGAGCATGTAATATTCTTGGCTGTGAAATAAAGCCTTAATGCACTTCCTTCGCCATTGCATTAGAGCAAGAGTACGCACACACGCGAGCACACACACACACAGAGAAAAGAGAGAGAGAGAGAGAGAGAGAGAGAGAGAGAGAGAGAGAGAGAGAGAGAGAGAGAGAGAGAGAGAGAGAGAGAGAGAGAGAGAGAGAGAGAGAGAGAATTATTCTGATTACATGTCTCATCAGCTGCGCAACAACCATTTTTTTTTTAGATGTTTTCTGTTATTCCAACAAGGAATTTGGAGAAATAAATTCAAGAATCCGGACTATGACAATACTAGTTATGCTATAATCACTAATGAAATTTTTTTCCAACCCTTTAGAAAAAAAAAGTATCGTTACCTTAACAACTGGGATTCCTACAGTGTGGAAAATGTCCAAGGCGTGAGGAAAAACCAAAAAACAAAAACATTAGTGTTGATATCCTCTATGAAATCTCTATTTGTTTTTGGTAAGCAGCAGTGCAGTACTTGTGTGTCACAACTGTCTAAAGTTCTATTAAGATGAATCTGGTAATAAGTCAAAATCCTAAAAGTAATACTCGAAAAAAATTGACTCCTTGCCCTGTTTGCATTATTTATCAAATTATCGATAACTTTTCATTTTGTATTTAATTTTTTGCGCTCATCTTGACCTTCTGATGAAAAGGTATTGTCATGACTCCAAAGAACCATTATTAGACGTGTCGATCAACCTTTACAAAATTAAGTATTTATCACATGAATATCTTTTGCTCAGATAAAAATTGCATTTACTAATTTGTATTCCCAAGAGATTAAAAAAATGCTCACAAGCACACAAACTTTATTTCCATTTCAATGCCAGTAAACAGCTTAAACTCTCGGTCTTGGACGGGAACCGATCTTTCGACCTCGTGAATGCGAAGCCAGTGCGTTACCACTGTACTAGCCAGCAGTCATTAATATAAATATATTTTTTGATTACTCTTAAGTGCGACCTCCTAAAGGACATTGTGATAAAATATTAGTGTACAGTTACTTAAAAAAAGTTTTTATTTTATTTTATTTTATCAATATTCTAATTTTGCTGTTAAAAAATAATTTTATTCATCATTAATATTATTCTTATTTTTAGTGGCTAGAGTTTTTGATATATATATATATATATATATATATATATTATATATATATATATATATATATATATATATATATATAATATATTTTTTTTTTTTATCAATTTTTTTTTCACAGCATACACACACAGACAAAACTCTATGTTATGAGCCATCCATGTTTCAATTTACGTTCTCTAATGGAAACTACTACTACTACTACTACTACTACTACTACTACTACTACTACTACTACTAATAATAATAATAATAATAATAATAGTGATAATAATAATAATAATAATAATTATAATAATAGTGATAATAAAAATAATATTATTATTATTATTATTATTATTATTATTATTATTATTATTATTATTATTATTATTATTATTATTATTATTATTATTATTATTATTATTATTATTATTATTATTATTATTATCAGTATTGAATATGGATGCATGCATATTACAAGTAGGTGACCACACAAACTTATACCTTCGGACATAAAGAACAGTACCTATTCCCCCTGAAGAGGGAGCAAGAATACCTCATCCATGTTCCCCTACATATATTACTATTTTAAGAAACAAGTTGGGAACTATCTGCTGTGAACTTTATAAAGTGTAATAAAATGTCAGCATTAATCTAAGAAAAATTGACAGAAGTTACAAAAAATACGAGGAAGGGTAAAGAACTGAACATGATAAAGACAGCACACTGCGGGCGCGCACGTGTGATTACCTAATTGTGATTACCTAATTGTGCTTACGGGAAAGAGCCCAAAGCTCGTATCTTCCCGTCTCCTGATCGGTTCCATTTTTAGACTTAGTGATACTTATCATACCTGTCCTTAAAACTATGGATTGAGATAGCATTAACTACCTCCTCGCTGTGTGTGTGTGTGTGTGTGTGTGTGTGTGTGTGTGTGTGTGTGTGTGTGTGTGTGTGTGTGTGTGTGTGTGTGTGTGAGAGAGAGAGAGAGAGAGAGAGAGAGAGAGAGAGAGAGAGAGAGAGAGAGAGAGAGAGAGAGAGAGAGAGTCAAAGTCAAAGTCAAAGTCAAAAACTTTATTCCATCAAAAATGGCTATTACATGATAATTAATCTAATTACAAATTACAATGTAGAGAGAGAGAGAGAGAGAGAGAGAGAGAGAGAGAGAGAGAGAGAGAGAGAGAGAGAGAGAGAGAGAGAGAGAGAGAGAGAGCAACAAAAAATGCAAGTGGAAGTAATTATGGTATATGAGCAATGCGGCTGAATTACAGACGAACGCGCACACAAACGCTCACACACACGAAATACCGAGACACTTATAAATGGTAATTTTTTATTTTTTTATTTTATTTTGCTATTCAGATACTAAGTTAATGTGATACCATAGTATGAAATATTCTCCGAGAAAAACTGAGCCCTTTGCATGCAGTATACCCCATGGCCATTAGAACTCTGACCAAGAGGATGTTTAACGTAAGAGGCAACGCCCATCTGCATTACAGAAATTATGGCTACATTTTCTGAAAACAGTTTTATGGTTCACTTATCGCAAAAACTGACGTGCGTATAGCCATGAGGGAACTTTTTAACTACATTTTTTTGTATTTTATTTATACTTTATTCAGCTTGAATTTATAAAAAGGTTGCACTACTCGTAGATATTCTTGCATACCGTATCCATAAAGTTCTTTGTACACACGCAACGTATATGTGTGTGTGCGGATGCATGTAGGTATGTCTTTTCTGAAAAGAAATACGATAGATTGCTATTTAAGATTCAATAAAAAAAAAAGACATAGAGAGGGAGTGCATTTGTCAAGGGATTCACATATTTTCTTCATTATGAACTTATCGGAGGAATCCATGATCTTCTAAAGGAAAAATAAAAGGAATTTTGATCGAAGTTCCCCGTCTCTCAACCATACAAAATGTGTGTACTTTAAATATATATACCCGTGTGTGTGCATATATATGTATAAATGTGTATGTATGTATGTATATATATATATATATATATATATATATATATATATATATATATATATATATATATATATATATATATATATATATATATATATATATATATATATATATATATATATATATATATTATAGTCTTTTTTTCTGAGAAATAAATGTTTGTATCATTGTTTAAGGTAAACGGTTCTCAGAACACAGCAACAGTTTTAGTGGTATAGTGGGTCAAGTGTCTTGTCCAGAAATTTCTCACTTCCCCCACATTGCATTTGTTACCACTTAGCTTTCCTAATTTAGCAGTGTCTTGCATAATGAAGTAAGGATAGTTTCATCTACTTGTCAGGAACTGAAGTTTGATAAAGTGGCACCAGCCGCCCGTTGCGATACTACAGCTGAAGGTTTTTTTGAACTTAAATAGGTCTGTCCAGGACAGTTCGATGTTAAGTCTTCCTTCAGTTACGGTTCTTTTTCTATGCCTACAGCTACAGTGAATATTCTTGAATATTCATTACACATCTTTTATTATCCCTTTCACATCTGACAAGTCATTACACTCTCCATCTCTGTTTCTCTTTACTTTATGTATTCTTCGTGCCCAGGCCCGATGAGTGTTGTTTTATTTTATTATTTTTTGGGCCCGTCCTGGTGTCACAATCATAAAAAATATATATAAATAAATATAATATATATATATATATATATATATATATATATATATATATATATATATATATATATATATATATATATATATATATTGTTTAATTTCGTGCCTAATCTCACGATGCAGTTGGATGTACAACTTGCCTGCCAAATCCTTTCGTGTACTCCTTGTGCTTGCTGGGATGGCAGGGGCAAGGTGATGATAGACAACACTACTATTCATTCCATAACCTTTTCATGACTAATTTGGAATTTCACTTTGTACGTAATGGTAAGAGCTTTACCTGCAATGTAAGCTCTCTCTCTCTCTCTCTCTCTCTCTCTCTCCTCTCTCTCTCTCTCTCTCTCTCTCTCTCTCTCTCTCTCTCTCTCTCTCTCTCTCTCTCTCTCTCTCTCTCTCTCTCTCTCGATTTGTCTGTATATCTCACCCGTCTCAGCTTTAACTCTCTTTTATTTCAACTATATATATGTCAAAGTAATAATATATTTTTAAATACTTTGAATGATTTATAGTGTATATCTAAAACATATTTTGTACGTAGTGATATATATATATATATATATATATATATATATATATATATATATATATATATATATATATATATATATATATAAAGAATCTGGCATGATTTCTACAGCGTCGGATATACATTTTCCGACGCCAACCCTCCCCATTTATCCGGGCTTGGGACCGGCTCTGCTTTCGCAGAGGCTGGGTTAAAAACATTTTGCCATTTGAAATTTTTATAATTTATAATAGAAGCTTTTACGACTCCCCTAATTTCCAATTTTTCAAAGGTGATTCCCCATCTTCAGGTTTCTTTTAAGAGCCTGAGACTTACGGGCTAATTAAAGCCACGCCAGAGGTCTACCAGCTCTTCCATTCACACACTGATGGTAAGTAGACTTACGAGCTAATTAAAGCCGCGCCAGAGGTCTACTACCACCAACATTCACACAAAGAAACCTGAAGGATGTTGAAGCTGCCTTTTCATAGTGGAAATTAGTGAAGTGAAGGAATATCTTGCCAGGTGAGCCCTAGGCCAAAAAGCCGTGATTACTAGGAACAGGGCTCCATTTTTTTTTTTAATCCTGACAAGAAATCCTTAGGTTAAAAAACTTTGAATGCTATGAACAGGGCTTTAGTTTCTTCATAGGATCCTGCCAGGTGAGCCCTAGGCCAAAAATCTTGGAAAGCTATGAACAGGGCTTTAGTTTATTCATGTGATCCTGACAGGTGAGCCCTAGGCCAAAAATTACCTTGTAATCGCTATGCACACTGGGCTTCTAGTTTCTTCATAGGATCCTGCCAGGTGAGCCCTAGGCCAAAAATCTTGGAAAGCTATGAACAGGGCTTTGGTTTTTTCATGTGATCCTGACAGGTGAGCCCTAGGCCAAAAAACCTTGAATGCTATAAACAGGGCTTTAGTTTCTTCATGTAATCCTGCCAGGTGAGCCCTAGGCCAAAAATCTTTGAATGCTATGAACAGGGCTTTAGTTTAATTCATGTGATCCTGACAGGTGAGCCCTAGGCCAAAAAGCTATGAATCCTATGAACTGGGCTTTAGTTTCTTCATTTGATCCTGCCAGGTGAGCCCTAGGCTAAAAAATCTTGAATCCTATAAACAGGGCTTTAGTTTCTTCATTTGATCCTGTCAGATGAGCCCTAGGCCAAAAAGCCTTGAATGCATTTTTAGTTTTTGTTTTTTTTGTTTTTTTTGTTTTTTGTTTTGTTTTGTTGTTTTTTGTTTGTTTTTTGTTTTTTGTTTTTTGTTTGTTTTGTCCCTCCTTCTCCTTCTCCTTTAAGTCTCATCCCTAGAGGAAGGCAGTTAAAATGGACCCCTTTGCAGAATACAAGAGTGCATCTTCCATCACATTATACAAGAGTTCCTCTCCCTTTCGTAACACACCTCAGAATCCCAGTCGTATTATACAAGAGTTCCTTCGCCTTTCGTAACTTACGCAAGAAACGACGTTTCTTCGTAATAATACAAGACGTTGGTCCTCTTTCGTAATATACGAGGATCTTCGGCGTTAATACAAGAGATTGGTCCCCTTTCGTAATCGCATTATACAAGAGTTCCTCTCCCTTTCGTAACACACCTCAGAATCCCAGTCGTATTATACAAGAGTTCCTTCGCCTTTCGTAACTTACGCAAGAAACGAGGTTTCTTCGTAATAATACAAGACGTTGGTCCTCTTTCGTAATATACGATGGATCTTCGGCGTTAATACAAGAGATTGGTCCCCTTTCGTAATATTCGAGGAGGCGTCCTCTTTCGTAAATGCTCCAGGGTCAACTCTCCTTCCTCTTATCCTCTTCTTCTCCTCTTCCTCCTCTCCTTCTCCTTCCACACCCCTCACCTCCTCGTCCTCATGTCAAGGTACTGCATCGCCAGTTAATTCCCGCCATATTACTGATCTCCGCGCTTCTTCTTCGGCTTCTTTTTCTTCTTCTCCTTCTTAAGACTCCGCTGCCTCTTCGGCGCCTTCACACAACTCCCCTCCTTCTTCCTCTTCCTACAACTCTCACTCCTTCTCCTCCGTCTGCTCCTCAGCCATCTCTGGTTGCGATTCTTCGCTTATATCACTATATATATATATATATATATATATATATATATATATATATATATATATATATATATATATATATATATATATATATATATATATATATATATATATACAATAGCCGTGATTCCCCTTGTAAGGGATAGGCTAAGTCAAAGCACACCCTAATATACTGGAAATCCAATGCAAGTCATCTCTCTCATCTTAGTTCCTTGGGGATAAAAGGGTCATTTGGGTTTCCCTCTCCCCAACCACCACACTGACGAATTGAATTCACAACCCTAGTGCACCTTAGCGTTTGTAGCTTGACCTTGAAAACTCTACCTCTCCTAAAACCACTCTGCACTTCCGCGATCACATTTTCTGTCTTATCCTTAATCCTATTAACTAGTATCCTACCATGCACTTTTCCTACCACACTCAACAAACTTATACCCTTAAAATTACTGCATTCATACACATCTCCCTTACCTTTGTATAGGGGTACTATACAAGCAATCGCCCATTCCACTGGCACCATTGACATCATAAAGCATATATTAAACACTCTCACTAACCATTCCAATGCAGTCACACCCCCTTCTTTCAACATCTCCGCTCTCACACCATCCATTCATGGTGCTTTACCTGCTTTCGCTTCATACAGTGCCCTTTTCACCTCCTCTCTTGTAATCTCTCTCTCATTTTCATCTCCCATTACTGGCACTTGAGCACCCCCCACTGCCACTATAGCTACCTCTCTATCTTCCTCAACAATCAGCAAACACTCAAAATATTCTGCCCATCTTTTCCTTGCATCGTTCCCTCTTAACATCTGACCATTCACATCTTTCACTGTCTCTTCCATCCTCGATCCACCCTTCCTTACTCTCTTCACTTCTTTCCAAAACTTCTTTTTATTCTCCTCATATGACCTACTAATATCCTGTCCCCACCTAACATTTGCCTACCTCTTCTCTTCCTCTACCTTCCACTTGGTTTCCACATTTTTCTCCCTATATCTTTCATACTTCTCCCTACTCTTACAATGCAGCCATTCCTCAAAAGCCCTCTTCTTCTCTTCCACCTTCATTTTCACCCCTTTATTCTACCACTCGCTGCCCCTCCTCATGCCACCTCCAACAAACCTCTTTCCACACACATCACTTGCATGTCCCACAAAACCTTCTTTCATCAACCCCCATTCCTCCTCTAACTCCCCAACTTCTCTTTCTTTCACCCTGTCATATGCCACTTTCCACCTGTCCTGATATTCCTGTCTCTTCTCTGGCTTTTTCAACTCTTCCATCTTCACTATTTCCCTTCTACATCCCCCCACTCTATTTACCCACTCTTTTGCTACTACCATTTTTGCTTCAACCAAAAAATGATCAGACATCCCAGCAGCCACACCCCTAAATGCATGCCCATCTTTCACTCTACCAATCAAGCTCTTTGCTACCAACACATAATCCATCAATGCTCTTTTTTTCACTCTTCCATTTGCCACTCTCATCCATGTATACTTATTTATTAACTTCTTCTTGAAAAAACTATTACCTATCACCAACTCTTGCTCCACACACATATCTAACAGTCTCTTGCCACTCTCATTTCCACCTTGTACCCCATACTTTCCTACAACACCTTGTACTTCTCTATCACCCACTCTGGCATTCAAGTCACCCTACACAACTACATAGTTCCTTCTAGTCAGACCATCCACACACCTAGTTAACTAATTCCAGAATTCATCCCACTCTTCCTCACTTCTCTCACAACCTGGCCCATCCGCACTAACAAAAGCCCAACATTCCCTACCTATCCGAGCCATCACCCACATTAGCCTAGATGACACTTCGTTCCATTCCACTACCTGATTTACCATCCATTCACTCAGCAATAATGCCACACCTTCTCTCGCTCTCCCCCTTTCAACCCCAGACACCCTACCTGTCACATCACCAAATGCCACTTCTCCTTTTCCTTTCATCTTCGTCTCACACAATGCCAATACATCCATCCTCCTCCTACCAAACATATATCCAATCTCACATCTTTTGCTCTCTATCGTACTACAACCACGCACATTTAGACATCCCAAAACTAGAGTTTGGGGAGAAGTTATTCTCCCCTCTACTCCCCTTCTTCTTTGATGTCTCGCAGGAGGTTAATACAAGGGGAGGGATTCCTAGTCCCCTTGCCCCGTCCACATTTAGTCGCCTCTTACGACATGCAGGGAATACATTGGGGATATATATATATATATATATATATATATATATATATATATATATATATATATATATATATATATATATATATATAATTAAGCACATCACCATATGTGAAAACATGAATCAGTTTCACCCCGACAGGTACTTGAACCTAGGACACATAATTACTGTGCCAAGGTGCTACCAACTAAGACCCAGAAGGGCTAAAAGAGACTCCAACCTTACTGCTTAACTGCTGTTCTAGGAATGAATGCATTCTATCTGAATGCCTTTTTGTTCATATTGCAGTTTTTCTCAACCTCTATTTTGGCTTCGTTTTCGCATTTAATTTAAATCCCAATCTAATTAGGGACCAACAATAATCATAAAAGCACGTTACCATATGTGAAAACATGAATTATTTTTACCCCGATCGGGACTTATTTGATTATTGTTGATCCTTAATTAGATTGGGGTGTGAATTAAATGCGAAAACGAAGACACGAATGAGGTTGGGAGAAACTGTAATATGAATGAGGTTGGGAGAAACTGTAATATGAACAAAATGGCATTCAGATAGAATGCGTTAATTTCTAGTATAGCAGTTAAGCTGTAAGGCTGGTTTCTCTTTTAGTCCTTCTGTGGTGTAGTTGGTAGTGCCTTGCCACAGTAATTATGTGTCCTAGGTTCTAGTCCCAGTTATGTTAAAAATTATTCATATATATATATATATATATATATATATATATATATATATATATATATATATATATATATATATATATATATATATATATTTGGCTGATTGATTGATTGATTGTTTATTTGTTTTATCGCAACACAAAATTTATATGAAGGAATAGCAAACTAACTTAGTTCTCTATCAGAGATGCAGAAGAAACTATTTTATTTTTACCATTAAAAGGAGTAAAAATGATATCCAACAACATGATTATATGCCACTTATCACAAAAATTAGAATGCTGTATTTTGTTTTCATTTTCAAAAGCTTAGCTTCATTGTTTGCATATGTTACGACGAAGTGAGACGTAGGAATTTTGAGCATTGGTCCTTCATTCTATTACACCCACGGAGATAACTGTTTTCAGCAATTATCCTCTACAGACGAGATGTATATTCGCATTGTATGATAATATGAAGGTTAGTGACTCTGACTTATTGAATACTGTATATTGTTACGGCACAGTGCCATAAGTGTGTGTTATTGTGGTAATTTTGATCAATGCGACCACAATATACCTACATATAGTGGCCGCAATCCCCTGTTTAAGGTGGTGGTTGAGCCATAGCACACATTCACCAAATGGTAAGCATACCCCGATCACCATTCATAATACCTTTAGGGTAAGGGTTTCCACAGTAACCCCCCAACATCAATTTGCTTGGGTCACATCCATGGCAACCGGGCCTATGCATGATATCGGAAGTTTACCTCTAAGTAAAGTTAGATGTGATTGTTAGGTGAGGTACTACAGTAGTAAGATATATTAGGCATTTTAGATGGCATCTCAAAGACACCCATTGAACCTAAGAAGTTTATAATTACATATATAATAAAGGGAAAACTAAAAGAATATGTTGCTTTGAAATAATGTGCATACTGCCAATGTAGTTTTATTTTTGACTAAGTGGTTTTGAAATAAATTGGACTCCTGAACGTCATAATGCTCATAGATATACACGAAAAAGTAGATCCTACTGTGATATCTACATTATCCTATGTCGGAATTCATCAATGCAGAAAGACACTGTGACGTAAAAACTTCTCAAGCTCAACCATTCATTACCACCCCTAGAGAAAAGTCGCATGGAAAAAACGGGCTGATAACGCGCTGGCCTCGTATTCGCGAGGTCGACAGATCGGTTCCCGTTCAGGACCGAGAGTTTAAACAGTTTACTCTGTATTTTCTTCTTTCTTCTCCCGAGTTGGGGAACAGGAATACCATCTCCTTGTTCCCCTGTGAGTCCTATAGGTAGAATAAATGGAGTAAAACGAGAGTACTGGGAATCCCTTCGTTCTTATTTTCCTCGATAAAAGCGGCAAGGTTTTACTTTGATTAGGCCATCCCACTTAGAAGGGGAAGTAAGGTTATTTGCTTTGACTCAGCCACTCCTCTTAAAAGTGGGATTATGATTTTTGTGAAGTATACACACACACACAAGATATATATATATATATATATATATATATATATATATATATATATATATATATATATATATATATATATATATATATATATATATATATATATATATATATATATATATATATATATATATATATATTCTTTTTAAAAGTACTGCAATATTAAATGCAGCAATATTATTTGACAGTAATAATAATAATAATAATAATAATAATAATAATAATAATAATAATAATAATAATAATAATAATAATAATGGTAACATTTACAGCAACGATGACTCTGCATCTTATCCCATCTCCCCTCTCCAAACTGCTGTCCGTCAAAAATTATGCCTCTGTACTCGTAACACTGACAATATCATCTCCTAGCGCATTCCAATTATCAACTTTACACATACTTGGAATAAAATACTTCCTTATTCCCCAAGCTGTCCTCTTTTCCTTCAAATAATGGCTGTCTTCTTCTTCTTCTTCTTCTTCTTCTTCTTCTTCTTCTAAAGCTTTAAGATTCTCACCAAAGAGTGTGTATGCCTACAGTGAAAACCTTTTACGGTCTTGAAATTTGTTGTTGTAGTAGTTACTGTTGATAATGATGATGACAATACTGGTAATGATAAAGATTATTATTATTATTATTATTATTATTATTATTATTATTATTATTATTATTATTATTATTATTATTATTATTATTATTATTATTATTATTATTATTATTATTATTGTTATTATTATTATTATTATTATTATTTGTTTTCACTCATTTTAGGTGCATGATTACCATTGGTAAGTCGTGAGTTTTTTTTTAAGTCATCTCATAACTTGGCTGCATATTTTGCATGGTTATTTAGATAGGCCAAAAAAAGGCCTTACTGTTGTTGTTTTAGGTATATAACAATCCTTGTATTTTGGGTCTTTCCACTATATATGAACGGAAATTTTGAGATAAGATAAGGAAGGGGTGGAGATTGGATTTTCTCCTCATGGTGTCTGAGGCAAACTTACTTAAGTAGAGTGTTTTCTACAAATGTTTAATCCAGATGGGATTTCAAGCAAACGTTTATGTCTATCTCATTTCTCTTTAATTCATGTTTTCTTTATTTTCTTCCTATATTCTCTCTTTTTTTTTGTTACTTTCCCTTGGGTAGCTATGTTTATTCTCTCTCTCTCTCTCTCTCTCTCTCTCTCTCTCCTCTCTCTCTCTCTCTCTCTCTCTCTCTCTCTCTCTCTCTCTCTCTCTCTCTCTCTCTCTCTCTCTCTCTCTCTCTCTCTCACACAAACACACACACCTTGCCTAAATTTTTCTAAAAGCCGTGCCCTTAGCGTTGTCAGCGAATGGATATAAGAAGCTTTTAGAGAACAAACTCGACCGAATATTCAAGATATTGCAGCTGGGGAAAATGCAGTCCAGTAAATATGCAAAGCATGGTCAGGCGAAAAGAATTGGGACAGCATTTTAAAAAGCTTTCAAAGCATTAAAACACTTCCAAAATTATGATATACATTTTAAGTGCTAAAGTGAAGCTCAGACTATTTTAGGAGAACTGTTATGCCTCGTACTACTAGAGACTTTATATGAAAAAGTTTTCGAAAATAATTAGAACAAATATTCTTAGACTCCTGTGCAGATCACTTATATTTAATCTATCTTCCATATGATAGATAATGTCGTGTAAATTTTCTTTCTCTACAATAAAGGAGTTTTCATTACACCAGCAATTAACCACGATGATAGTATTTAGAAACTGTTTACTAAGAGGTGCTGTCTCATCCAGAGGGCAGAGAAGATATCTGTATTGCAAAAATAGTTGTTTATATAAAAATAATTTTTAATACCATTATTTCTCTTTGTCAACATAACAAATGATGATCATAAAAAGCACATTTAATAGTTATGAAGAAATGCCATAATTTATATTACATCACACCAACTATCACTTTTTTTTAATGTTAAAAACCTTAATCCCTCTCATTTTGTCTCAGTTCCAAACATCTAAGTTGAAGACCTGATAAATCTGTCTCATGATTTTTTTTTCCTAAATGTAAAGGGGGGTTTACACGGTCAAACGGTTCGTCGAACGCGGTTCGACAGACAAGTGTTTGAAGTGATGTTTGAACGTGTGAACGGGGTATTTGGTTGTCGAACACGTTCGACAAACGTGTTCGACAACCAAATACCCCGTTCACACGTTCGAACATAACTTCAAACACTTATCTGTCGAACCGCGTTTGACGAACCGTTTGACCGTGTAAACCCCCCTTAACAGCTTCGTTTCTTTTTTGTCGTTCAACTTACCTATGCGGTCATTGTCGCAGTCTCATTACCAGCCTAGTAAATGTTTTCAAATACCTTTTTAACTTTCTCGTCCTTCATTCTGTGAAATAATTTGATTTCAAGACTCATGTAACTTACGAGGAGGAACACTGAGTTTTATTTGGGAGGGATGAAAAAACAAAAGGTGGTTAAGTAGAAAGGTGCAAAGGGGGCTTGCAATAACCAAGTCAGACAATGTAAAATGAAAAATCAAAAGTAATTTGTATAATCAGTTATACACTGTATTATATTATTAAAATTACTTCTTTAAAGCAAAGTACTACTGGAAAAAAACACGCACGCAAGCGCACACACACACGCACGCACGCACACACGAGTATTAAAGTGTGCTAAGCACCAACGAATGAATACCCTGGAGAAATAACAGACGAACTTTACGTAGAGTTGAAGAATATCATAGATGAGATACCAAATATATGAATTGTTACTGGAAACATGAAACTAGGATAGGGAAAGCACCAGGTAGTATATGGTATAAGGAAACAAAACCTGATAAAAGGGAATTGGTTATTCTAGTGAAGATACCAAAAGAAAGGTGACTTGACTGAGTGCTGTAATACAAATGGGGTTGCTCATACATCGGTTGTGATGAAAATATTGATTATGCTCATCTCAATGCAGGAAAAAAAGCTTAACAAGAAGATTAGCGATGAAATACTAGGTTTTGGAAGGGCAGAAGTTGTTCAGATCATATATTTATATTAGAGTATACTACACAGTATTGTATGGAATTTATAACCCCCTTCCAGGTGGTCTTCGTTGATTATGAGAAGGCTTTTCACAGCGTTCACAGACCAATATCATGAAATGTCTTGCGTCACTATAGTATTCCCGTCAAATATGTAAAATTAATTAAATAAATTCCATGAACGAAGCAGATGCAAATTCAGTGTTAATGGAATTTTATCATGTGAAATTCAATTACTTGGTGGTGTATTCCAGGAGAAGTTATCGTCACCCATGCTGCGTCATCTTCTCTAGATTTTGTTAAAGAAAAATGTGGTTCAGAATTAAAGAGAGGGTTTAGACT
>JAXCGZ010015261.1:10000-12500 GCA_037179515.1 Halocaridina rubra | reverse complement strand
GTGCAGCTAATGAATAGCATTGAACTCATACGGGGATTTGAACTCACATAGTAAGTTACAGAATCATGCAATTATACCAACTGAGCTACTAAAAGAGTGGATCAGTAGGTATGGCAGCTTGATTTTGTAACTTGCGACGAGTGTGAGTCCCATGAGGGTCTGGAAAGTGTTTCGTTGATAAAAATGTTGTTAATATCACTGTTTAATTGTGAATATATATATATATATATATATATATATATATATATATATATATATATATATATATATATATATATATGAATCAATTTTTACCCCGACCGGGAATCGAACCTAGGACTTATAATTACTAAGTCAAGGCGCTACCAACTACACACCACAGAAGCTATAAAAGGAATCCAACCTTATAGCTTATATCTGCTATACTTACGGATGAACGCATTCTATCTGAATGCCACTATGTTCATATTACAGATTCCCCAACCTCATGTCCTGTGGTGTGTAGTTGGAAGCGCTGTGTGTATGTATGTGTGTATGTATTTTCTTCTCTTTGATTTAGAAGCTACGAAATATTCCATGTCATTGTAGACTTTTCTTTTTATTCTACAATTTGGAGTTATTCTCCATAACATAGTATATTGGTATTATATCGATTTTCCGTAGCTTTTTGCACTATACTCGTATATATTTGATGTCTACATTTAACAACTGGAATGCAAAATATTCTCAAATAATAGCTTATGTTTCAGCAATAGTCTCTTCGAGTGTCTGATGCCTTGATGGTAATTTATTCTCATCATTCCAAATAATATAATGAGACTGATGTTTTTATATCATAATCAAACTTCAATCCTTGCTTTATGTCACGATTGGTCCCCAATTTGCGGGCAGACAGAGAGTGTGGCTGAGAAGAGAAGCTGGATGCCCTTCCTAGCGCCCCACGGGGGGTTCCATCGAGGGTCTGTCAATTACTGAATCGAGAACTCTGACCACTCGGCCACCGTGGTCTCCAAAACTGTACCTGATTAATATAAAAAGATTATTTCATCACATTTGAACAACAAAAGTACAATATACGTAACTGTAAACAAGGTCATGATACTAGTTATAAAGAATAAGTATCGTATTTCATGCTATTGTCATGCACTAAAGCCGTTTTCACACCAAAGTGGCACATCACACGTGGCACGCCATTTGAAAACGAACATCCGTAAATATATGACACCTTTCACACAGAAGTGGCGTGACACGTCCAATATGTCAAGCCAATTCTGTGTGAGAGGTTTCATATATTTCCGGATGTTCGTTTTCAACGACGCAAGTCGCACGTGGCACATGGGACGAGTCACGCCACTTCTGTGTGAAAGGTTTCATATATTTTCAAATGGCGTGCCACTTAACATGCCACGTGCGACGTGCCACTTTGGTGTGAAAGCGGGTTTAATGTACAAATAAATTCAATGCCCATTAAAGGGGATCTTAATAACGAACAAACAGCAAATTCACAAACGTTAATAAAGTTGAGGAAAGTGGGCTGATTACTAAATTACCATTACGTGGGACATTAAATGAGGGTAATTACTCTACAATCAAGAGGCATAACTTCATTCCGAAGCCACTTAATTTTTTTTTCTTGCAGTTTAAAGAGATTAATTTGAACCCTGAATAAAGAAGTCAGTTTACGTTGCAGCTGTATTCACTTATTATTATTATTATTATTATTATTATTATTTCTATTATAATTATTATTGAGCGAAAGCGTGTTAGCACTAGCATTGCGAGAGTGACTTGGTCGTATCAATTATGGGAATTAATTTTCCTTATATTTGCTTTTAAGTCTACCTTTCCTCTCTATCTGAATACCTACCTACCTTTGAATAAAGTCAAAATATTCTATCATATACAGAGAGTTGCTTTAGATTCTCCACCCACGGATGGGTGGAACGGGTCATGGAGGACCCATAGGAATGTACAAAGAGGGTTTTATAATTCGGCCATTCTACGAGGCAGCCAGCTTACTACAGTGTCGATAGCAACTCTGGATCTACAGCGAGGGTTGGAATCAAGAAAGGCATTTACTAGCACACGTTTAAGCTAAAACCAACACTAATTTCGAAGAGGTTATTGAGAAACAGCGACACCATATGCACATGGGAAAATCTGATGATAAAATAGAATGATACTGCTTTTATAATTCAAGAAATTAATACAAAGCTCTAAATCAACCATGTAATAAAAAAAAAACAATAAACAACCTCAATTATTACTCTCAGACATTAGCTCTAAACGAATGCATCTGATCAAAGCAGAAAATAAAATTATTATGAAAAAAAAAGTTTTAATTACATACCAAATGTTTTAATTGAAGATTCGTTTCAGGTGCTCATGGCTAGTGGAGAAAGTTTAATGCAACATACACAAGGTATACATACATACACACACATAAATACATACATACATACACACACAGACACAGAAAGACAGAAAGACACACACACACACACACACCCACACATCTATC
>JAXCGZ010015261.1:0-5000 GCA_037179515.1 Halocaridina rubra | reverse complement strand
TAACAAATGAAAATAGATATTGCTGCATAGGAACACATGTACTTTGGAGTAAATTCAGTCACTGGGGGAGCTAACCAGCTCAACCATGAGCCAGTCATGCACTCTAATTTATGGAGAGGGTTTGTATCAAACTATTAGCCAAAATCAACCACCAGTCTCCAAGAGCCTTGTAAGAAACAGCGACGCAATATAAACATGAGAAAAATTGCCGATAAAGGTTGGGGAAGAATGTTGCTTGTCAAAGATGCCCTTCAAGTCCATGAGAAAACCAAGACAAGAAACATACAAATAGGGGAGAATCTCTCTCTCTCTCTCTCTCTCCCTTACTTACTTACTAAAAGTAAACATACATTCACAGCAATGTTCTCCTTTATAAATCTCCAGGGGAGGGACTCTCCTAACAACCAAACGCTAGGCGAGTATCTTTCTTTGTGTGTGATTTATTTTTATTCCAAACAATTTTTTTTTCAGAATTCACAGAAGATTTTTATTCAAGACATAGGGAGTTAAGAGAAAAATATCTCACATCTACACACTGTACGTGAGCTTAAGCACGCCATATTGCCCAAGCGGGAATTTTTTTTTCCACTAATCTAGAAGTCCCACTCACTTGGAAAGTTCAAAAAGTGCTTTTATTTTTTATTTTTTTTAATAAACAATACACATTCTACAGCTCACTGGTAAAACCCCTTAATTTTTTTTTTCATCGTATTGGGATTTATGGTGATTACCTAATTGTTTACCTAATTGTGTTTACGGGAAAGAGCCCAAAGCTCGTATCTTCCCGTCTCCTCATCGGTTCCATTGTATACTTAGTGATACTTATCATACCTGTCCTTAAAACTATGGATTGAGATAGCATTAACTACCTCCTCGCTTAGCGAATTCCAATTATCAACTACTCTTACACTGAAAAAGTATTTTCTTACATCCTGCAAAGAACTTTTCTTACGAAGCTTCAAACTATGACCTCTAGTTCTAGAGCCAGCCATATCAAAATATCGATCCCTATCCACTCTATCATAACCATGAAGGAATTTAAAGACTGTCACCATATCCCCCCTCACTCTTCTAGCTTCGAGTGATGGTAAGTCTAATTCCCTCAGCCTCTCATCATAACTGAGATTGCGTAATTCTGGCACCAGTTTCGTGGCATGTCTTTGAACTTTTTCAAGCTTAGCTATGTGCTTTTTCAAGTGCGGATTCCAAAAGGGGGCTGCATATTCGAGTTTTGGCCTCACATAGGTTACATAAATATTTCTGAACATTTCCTTGTCCATGTGCCTGAAGGCTACCCTTACATTTGATAAGAATGCATATGCTGCCCTTACTAATGTGTGTGTGTGTGTGTGTGTGTGTGTGTGTGTGCGTGCGCACACACACATCTGGGCCTGAATGGGGGGAGGAGGGGTTAAGAGATGAGAGATATTCTCTTTGTTTTTAAACTATTTTTTATTCCTCTGGATTTACTACACTTGTTTTTACAGAAGAGAGGCTGCCTACCTTGACAAGAATTAGACTTTTCCTTATTTAATGCAGTAAATAATAATAAACTTTGTTGGTATATATATATATATATATATATATATATATATATATATATATATATATATATATATATATATATATATATATATATATAGCAAGAAAATGCACATTAAAGAAAAAATATATGAAGTACACTTATTAATTTCGTGACCTTATCTGGCAACCTTCTCATAGTACAGTGACATTGAACTTTGAGAAGGTGACCAGATAAGGTCACGAAATTAATAAGTGTACTTCATATATTCTTTCGTCGTTTTCTTTAATGGGCATTTTCCTACCATTTTAGACTGTGTGTTAACAGTTCAGTATTACAAACACACAAACACACACACACACATATACAATTCGCTCTTTAATGTGAGATATAATTTTATTATGCAAAATGTTGGCTAGAACTTCAAAAAATTTTGGGACCAAACTTTTCTTAAACTTTTTATAATTATCAAACCATCGAGGAAAAGCAAACTAGATGAAATCAGGTGTTATACCTTTCTTTATTTCATTTTATTTATTTATATTTTGGATTTTGGAGAGAGAATACTATCCACTTATACAGGTGTCGAAGGCGGCGACTAAAAGGGACAAAGGATACTGAGGAGGAGGTGTAAGTTCATAAACAATAATAATAATAATAATAATAATAATAATAATAATAATAATAATAATAATAATAATAATAATAATAATAATAATAATAATAACAATAATAATACCAATAATAATAATGCTAATAATAATAATAATAATTTGTATTACTATTACTATTATTATTATTATTATTATTATTATTATTATTATTATTATTATTATTATTATTATTATTATTATTATTATTATTATTATTATTATTATTATTATTATTATTATTATTATTATTATTATTATTATTATTATTATTATTATTATTATTATTATTATTATTACTGCATACCACTGATGAGAAGGGAGCCAGAATTCCTTCTTCAAATTCCTTGCGTGTTGTATAATCTTAATTAATGAGGATATGAAAAGGGAGGGGGGGGGGGTGGCAATATATCCCTCCTGACATTTCTTTTCCTGCCGTAAGATAAGTAGTGCATGAGATGAAAAAGGGAGGGCGGTGATGAAAATGCTGCAATGATTCTTTCAAGGTTGTGGCTTTCCTGTTTATCTTATTATTCTGATGTGCGCTGGCTAAGAATGGGCTGTGTGTGTGTGTGTGTGTGTGTGTGTGTGTGTGTGTGTGTGTGTGTGTGTGTGTGTGTTTACCTAATTATATCTATCTAACTGCGCTCACGAAAAAGAGCCCTATATTCGTGTTTCCCTTTCTACAGTTTTTTTTATTTTTTTTTTTAACTAAGAAACATTTATCATGTATTTTCTGGAAGCCACAAACGCCTGAACCATTTGCCGTTTCTTCGTTTAGCGAATTCTAATGATCAAATATTCTTATACTAAGGGAGTTATTTCTTTAATCATGCTATAAAGTTTTCTTACGAATTCAGACTATGACCTGTAGTGCTAAAGCCACCCACCTCAAAGTTTGTTCACTCTCAGTTCTATCAAAACCTGAAGGTAATTTAACAACAGCTACTATACCGACCATTTTTTTTTTCTATCTTAAGGTAGTGGCAAGTGTAACTCTTTCAGCCTTTTTTCTCTATCCCCAGAGTTGTAGCATGTCTGAAATATCTCCGAATTCTTAATGAATTTTTTTTTGCAAATGCTGACGCAAAAAGGGTGCATACTCAAGTACAGGCCTCAAATACGTCATGTAAATATTTATGAGCATTACTTTAACCACGTTACTTAAGGTCACTCTTTGCCGCCTTTACTATACCATTTATATGCTTTTCTGGAAACAAATCTGCCAATACATTCACCTCTAGATCTCTTGCACGTATTCTCGAAGTCCCTTTCCTCCTACTGAATACCCATGCATGTGGGTTCTTGCACTCTTGTCTGTACTCATCACTTTACATTTAGAAGTATTGAATTTACTTGTATGATCACTTATGCAGAAGTTCTCTTATAGATAACCGGAAGTTATCTATCACTATTCATGTGTTTTGTTCTCTTCATAATCTTTGTATCTACAAACTTATTTAAAGATGCATTTACATACTCCAGCATATCATTCACATTTATAAACAATAAAGGTGGCCCTAAAATTGATCCTGGCGGAACCCCACTGCTAACCTTTCCACAGTTAGACACTGAGTGTCATGTTCCACCCCTTTGCTAATTTTGTTCTGAAATAATTATTATTCGCTGCAACACATATTCACCTACTCTTGCCACTATTTTTACCTTCTTAATTAATCTTCCATGTGGGTGGACTGTATCAAACGTCTTTTCAAAATCTAAAAATATGCAATCTGCCCAGCCTTCTCTTTATTGTGAGATTAGGATTACCTCATAGTTAAATTTCAGTAAGTTTATTAGAGCAGACCTGCCTTTGAAGCCATGTTGTCTCACGGGCAAAAAGTTGGACCACAAATGAAGAGGTATGTGCTCTATCAGTCTTTTCCCCATAACTCTGCAAATTATACTAGTAAATAAACCTACAGTCTGAAGCTGTCTATCATTTCCTTTTGAAGATAGGCATCGTGTTCGCTTATTTGATGCACTTTGGAATCTCCCCAGATTCCAGCGACTAATCACATATGATGCATGTGTCTGTGTGCATGTTCATCAGATAGATACATAGCTAGATAGATAGATAGACAGATAAATAGATAGATAGGTAGATAGATAGATAAATAGACAGCTAGAGCTTAACAGAATATAATTTCCTAAACTAGATATCTCACAATAATACAGTATTTGCCCCTGGATTCATCTCTCTTGTGATATCTGTCTTTATGATTTTTATCTTTTTTTTTTGTGAGAATAAAAGACACGCAATGGGTCTCCTTCCGTGTCTCTCCCTTGCATATTTCATTACTGGTAAGAATTCCAGAGGATACCTAATTACATTTATGGAGAGCATCCGTAAATAAGATTATAAGAAAAATATGGTGGTGTTTCCAAAAAAATATTATTATTATTATTATTATTATTATTATTATTATTATTATTATTATTATTATTATTATTATTATTATTATTATTATCATATTGCTTTGTCTCTTTCTTCTTCTTCTTCTCATTTATTATTATTATTATTATTATTATTATTATTATTATTATTATTATTATTATTATTATTATTATTATTATTATTATCATTATTATTATTTTATTATTATTTTTTTATTATTATTATCATTATTATTATGATTATAGCGCTTCGTCTCTTTCTTCATCATCATCTTCTTTTTCTCATTATTATTATTATCATTATCATTAATATTTTTATTATTATAATAATAATTATTATTATTATTATTATTATTATTATTATTATTATTAATAATGATAATAATAATAATAATAATAATAATAATAATAATAATAATAATAATAATAAT
>JAXCGZ010015260.1:72500-121278 GCA_037179515.1 Halocaridina rubra | reverse complement strand
CTGCATAATTTTTGTTTTTGTTTTTTAGTCTTACTTTGGTTATTTATAATTCTTATTTTATCTTTATATACATTTGCAGATAGAGACTCGTTCTCCTGCATCCTCCTCCTCTTCTACCACATAAGTTACCTGCTCACTGCCACCATGCATGTCCCAGTGTACAGTATAACTGTTGCCCACTGCATAATAGAGTAAAGTATAGTAATGTATGTTAATTTCTAGCTGTAAAGTGAATATGAATATCTTTTGTATACTCTTAAAAATAGATACAGGGCTTTCTGCTTTGCTATGTAGTAATAAAATATTTTTTTTACTTATCTTATATCTTTGGCATGGTGTGTCTATGCAAGGTTTGGAACGTATCTATGCCCTTTATCATTGTTTCCTATGGAAAATAACTCGTTTTTTCACGCGATTTTCCATTTACACGACACTTCTGAGAACCTATCTAGGCATTATTTTGAGAAGAAGGTGTATATATATATATATATATATATATATATATATATATATATATATATATATATATATATATATATATATATATATATATATATATATATATATATATATATATATATATATATATATATATATATATATATATATAAATGTATATATATACACACCTTGTTCCTTTTATGCGCAATTTTTTTATCCACGAAATTGCAATAATGCCCCCCAAAAATAATAGTAAAAAATTCGAATTTCGCGAAGGCCCCCCCCAATTTTTTTTTTTTTTTTTAAATAAGCGCCCGCAGACGCTTCTTCCACGAGTACAAAGAGGATTACGATAAGAAAAGATCATCATCATTATACATTATGTATACACCCACCCTACCTCTGTCATATGTCTATCTAATCTACATTTGAAGGTGTCTAAGGTATTGGCATTTATTATCCTACTAGGAATACTCTACGGTATTACCAAGCCAATTTTCACCAATTTCCCTTCTGAACCTAAATTTATCAAGCCTAAATCCATTACCCATTTCGAGTCCTGGTTTGTGAATTTTTAAAACTTTATTAATATCACCCTTGTTAATCCCTTTAAACCATTTATACACCTCAATCATATCCCCCCTAACTCTGTGCCTCTCTAGAGAATGTAGATTAAGTTTTTTAATCTGTCATATGGTAGATTTAGGCATTGCATAATTAATTTTCTTTTTCGTTTTTTAGTCTTGCTTTGGTTATTTATAGTTTTTATTTTATCTTTGTTTACATTTGCAGATAGAGGTTCGTTCTCCTGCATCCTCCTCCTCTTCTACCGCATAAGTTACTTGCTCACAGCCACCATGCATGTCTCAGTGTACTGTATGACTGTTGCCCACTGCATAACAGAGTACAGTACAGTAATGTATGTTAATTTCTAGCTGTAAAGTGAATATGAATATCTTTTGTATACAGTGTTGCCTCACTTATCGCGGTAGTTCGGTTCCGGGACCTGGCGCGAACCCGGAAATCCGCAGAGTAGGCTCAGCCTATATGTACATAGATATTTTAATGTATTTTTACGTTTACACTGTATAAGCCCTCCCTGTACTGTTAAAAAAACACCCATTACATTATAAATAACAGCAAGCAACGTAATTTTATTTATGAAAGTGATAGGAAAACTTATCGTGAATGAGGTGATGATGACTTGACATACATAGGTTTCATATTTTACAATAATTTTTACGTTTACGTAAAATAGCAGCTGACATCCACAAACTGTGCCTCTCTAGAAAATGTAGATTAAGTTTTTTAATCTGTCATATGGTAGATTTAGGCATTGCATAATTAATTTTCTTTTTCGTTTTTTAGTCTTGCTTTGGTCATTTATAGTTTTTATTTTATCTTTGTTTACATTTGCAGATAGAGGTTCGTTCTCCTGCATTCTCCTCCTCTTCTACCGCATAAGTTACTTGCTCACAGCCACCATGCATGTCCCAGTGTACTGTATGACTGTTGCCCACTGCATAACAGAGTACAGTACAGTAATGTATGTTAATTTCTAGCTGTAAAGTGAATATGAATATCTTTTGTATACAGTGTTGCCTCACTTATCGCGGTAGTTCGGTTCCGGGACCTGGCACGAACCCGGAAATCCGCGGAGTAGGCTCAGCCTATATGTACATAGATATTTTAATGTATTTTTACGTTTACACTGTATAAGCCCTCCCTGTACTGTTAAAAAAACACCCATTACATTATAAATAACAGCAAGCAACGTAATTTTATTTATGAAAGTGATAGGAAAACTTATCGTGAATGAGGTGATGATGACTTGACATACATAGGTTCCATATTTTACAATAATTTTTACGTTTACATAAAATAGCAGCCGACATCCACAAACTTTTTTCCTTCTTTCAACATATCTAAGAGTTTCACTTTATCTACAATGGTTAACATTTTCCTTTGCCGCTTAGGTTCACTACAAGAAGCCTTAGAAGATGAAGGATGCTTGGGAGGCATTGTAAAGGTTAAAATATGCGAGTAAAAAACTCACAAGCAAAACATATTAATAATAATAAGCACAACATGAATGGCGCACACGAGTGAGGCGAGACAATGGAAGATGGTGGAAGCCTTTGTCCGAAACGCTGATAGTGGTATTGTATTTTACATGTTGCAATACTGTTAGTATTTATGTTTTTTACTATTTTTTACTGTTATATTATTCTTAGGCTAAGAAATACGTTTTTTTATCAATAAAATCATGAATCTACTGGAAATATAAATATATATGCTAGCTCACGTAGCTTCGACCCCAATACATTGTACGCTATCGAACACAAGCAAAACGTTTAATAAGCACAACGTGAACGGTGCACACGTGAGTTAGACTGAACGAGTCTTTGTCCAAAATGCTGATAGCGGTATCGTATTTTACATGTTGCAATACTGTATGTATTTATGTTTTTTACTATTTTTTACTGTTTTATTATTCTTAGGCTAATAAATACGTTTTTTTTATCAATAAAATAATGAAACTACTGGAAATATAAATATACATGCTAGCTCACGTAGCTGCGAACCCAATGCATTGTACGCTATTGAACACTATTTCGTATGATGCAATACTGTGAGTTATACTGTACGTACGTATATCATTCAGTTATTAGTAAAATGTATATTAATTTAAAATTCATCTACTTATTTGATGATTGTACAAAATCTATTGTATTTATTCATTGTAATTTGGACCAAAAAATATTCCTTTTGTAAAGATTATACTGTACTTTTCAAAAGAGGTGGTCAATAAACGTATCTATCTATCTATCTACATTTATGTTTTTTACTATTTTTTACTGTTTTATTATTCGTAGGCTGGGAAATAATTTTTTTTTATCAATTAGATAATGAAATATGTTTTTTCAATAAAAAAAAAAAATGAAAATACTGAATTTTTTTTTTAATATTTTAATATTTTTGCATATACCCATGAAATAAAATAATAATTTATCCAAAAAAAAACACGATAGAGTGAGAAAGCGAACCAAGAAGCACGAATAACCGGGGTAACACTGTACTCTTAAAAATAGATACAGGGCTTTCTGCTTTGCTATGTAGTAATAAAAAATGTTTTTTACTTATCTTATATCTTTGGCATGGTGTGTCTATGTAAGGTTTGGAATGTATCTATGCCCTTTTTCATTGTTTCCTATGGAAAATGACTCGTTTTTCCCGCGATTTTCCATTTACCTGACACTTCTGAGAACCTATCTAGACATTATTCTAAGAACTAGGTGAATATATATATATATATATATATATATATATATATATATATATATATATATATGAATCATTTTTTTTTTACCCCGACCGGGACTCGAACCTAGGACTTATGATTACTAAGTCAAGGCGCTACCACTACACCACAGAAAGTTAAAGGAATCCAACCTTATACCTTATATCTGCTATACTTAGGAATAAACGCATTCTAACTGAATGCCACTATGTTCATATTACAGATTCCCAACCTCACTCGTGGCTTCATTTTAGCATTTAATTCAAGTCCCAATCTCATTCGGGCCATGAAATAACCAATTAAGCACATTACATATGTGAAAACATGAATCATTTTTTACCCCGACCGGGACTCGAACCTAGGACTTATGATTACTAAGTCAAGGCGCTACCACTACACCACAGAAGGTTAAAGGAATCCAACCTTATACCTTATATCTGCTATACTTAGGAATAAACGCATTCTAACTGAATGCCACTATGTTCATATTACAGATTCCCAACCTCACTCGTGGCTTCATTTTAGCATTTAATTCAAGTCCCAATCTCATTCGGGCCATGAAATAACCAATTAAGCACATTACATATGTGAAAACATGAATCATTTTTTACCCCGACCGGGACTCGAACCTAGGACTTATGATTACTAAGTCAAGGCGCTACCACTACACCACAGAAGGTTAAAGGAATCCAACCTTATACCTTATATCTGCTATACTTAGGAATAAACGCATTCTAACTGAATGCCACTATGTTCATATTACAGATTCCCAACCTCACTCGTGGCTTCATTTTAGCATTTAATTCAAGTACCAATCTCATTCGGGCCATGAAATAACCAATTAAGCACATTACATATGTGAAAACATGAATCATTTTTTACCCCGACCGGGACTCGAACCTAGGACTTATGATTACTAAGTCAAGGCGCTACCACTACACCACAGAAGGTTAAAGGAATCCAACCTTATACCTTATATCTGCTATACTTAGGAATAAACGCATTCTAACTGAATGCCACTATGTTCATATTACAGATTCCCAACCTCACTCGTGGCTTCATTTTAGCATTTAATTCAAGTCCCAATCTCATTCGGGCCATGAAATAACCAATTAAGCACATTACATATGTGAAAACATGAATCATTTTTTACCCCGACCGGGACTCGAACCTAGGACTTATGATTACTAAGTCAAGGCGCTACCACTACACCACAGAAGGTTAAAGGAATCCAACCTTATAGCTTATATCTGCTATACTTAGGAATAAACGCATTCTAACTGAATGCCACTATGTTCATATTACAGATTCCCAACCTCACTCGTGGCTTCATTTTAGCATTTAATTCAAGTCCCAATCTCATTCGGGCCATGAAATAACCAATTAAGCACATTACATATGTGAAAACATGAATCATTTTTTTACCCCGACCGGGACTCGAACCTAGGACTTATGATTACTAAGTCAAGGCGCTACCACTACACCACAGAAGGTTAAAGGAATCCAACCTTATAGCTTATATAAGTCCTAGGTTCGAGTCCCGGTCGGGGTAAAAAATGATTCATGTTTTCACATATGTAATGTGCTTAATTGGTTATTTCATGGCCCGAATGAGATTGGGACTTGAATTAAATGCTAAAATGAAGCCACGAGTGAGGTTGGGAATCTGTAATATGAACATAGTGGCATTCAGTTAGAATGCGTTTATTCCTAAGTATAGCAGATATAAGGTATAAGGTTGGATTCCTTTAACCTTCTGTGGTGTAGTGGTAGCGCCTTGACTTAGTAATCATAAGTCCTAGGTTCGAGTCCCGGTCGGGGTAAAAAATGATTCATGTTTTCACATATGTAATGTGCTTAATTGGTTATATATATATATATATATATATATATATATATATATATATATATATATATATATATATATATATATATATATATATATATATATATATATATATATATATATATATATATATATATATATGCTGAAATAAATGGCCATGTATTAATATTTACAAATTAACTTTTGCACTATGAGTCCCATTTGCAAGAAGGTACCCAACATTTAATATGTTCAACAGAACACAATACTATTATACACTAAGTTGATCTGCGTGATCAATAATTATAAATACCAGTACACAAAACTGTGATAGAATTAAAAACTGGTTTGCAGGAAGCTCAAAGGTAAAGCAATGGAAAAAATGAGGAAGAGAGGGAAACAGTTTGCTTCTGCGTTTATCCAAACAAAGGGGTGATGAAGGAATGGATACGAAACCAAGATACATATGCTCATTAAGGTTTCTGTAAACAAATTCAGATGAAGTACATGGGAAGACTTAAAGGAAAGGATACATGATACAAAAGCATATATGGTAGAAATTATAGACAAATTTACATTGAAGATTTAAGCAGAGCTAAAGTTTTCAGTAGTGATTACAAAATAATGACAAAGGAGAAATCTAACAGGACTAAAGAGAGCATAACTATATTGGTAAGTGAAAAGTTTTAGGTCGAAGTTAATATTACTACAGAACCTGATATCAAGGCGTACATTTTGGTTGAGAAAAATACCCGTTCAGAGAGCATTATCACACCTATAGTTTGTAATCTACCAAGGAATCAACAAGTCAAGCAATAGAGGAACAATTACCAGCGATAAATTCAACATTGAACATTGCATGGGAGAGAAAGCATAGGATATCAAGTAAGGTGGACTTAAGTCATGGAGAAGTGGTGGAATAGTCTGATCAACATGATGACGCTGAAGCTTTCGGAGCAAAACTCCTTGATTGTGAGGAAGGAAATTCTTTGAGTAAATATAAGCTGAAGCCAACAAAGACTATGGGAGGAAATAATCATCACGACTAGATCAAGTCACACAAAATGTTTTGGATATAAGTAATAATCAGTATATGACACCTTTTGGAAAAAGTGACCAAAGTGAGTTAGTAATAGAATACATGACATATTATGTTCTGCCTGAGAATTCTGCTGGATTGAGAAAGAAATGAAGACGAACTATCTAAAAGGAGATTACAAGAGAATAAATGATAACTTTACAGATTTTGACAAGGAAACCATTTTAATAACATATCTGAACATTGGATGTATGAAACTTGTTTGTTTGGAAATACGAAAAAAAATAGATATTGCATACCATCTGCCAGAACAGGAATTATTAATACATGAAAGAAATAATTCAATAATGAATGTAAGAGTGCAAAGGGGAGGAGAGACAAATTCTGGAATATATATAAGTGGAAAATAGGAATAAATGCTTGGGACCTTTATAAACGAGCAAGAAATGCATATGTATGGATACAAAGGGAAGCAGAGATAGCATATGAGGAGAATAAGTGTAAAGAAGTCATAAATTACAAAGAACTGATGGAAGTATCACTGAGAGAGATGAAGAGATATGTGAAGCATTGAACAAAGAATTTCATTGGGTAGAGTAGAGACTACTACACCTCCCACTACTGCAGCGGTGAGAGAGTAAGAGCTAGTGATGGAAAACTTTACCTATTTAACTCACAAAATGAGAAGCAATAATAGGAACAGATGCTATGATAGATATGAAATTTAATTATATAATCTCATACATACTAAAGAAGTCTGCTGCATATTATATGTAGCACTTTCTATCATATTTACAAATTCACTGGAGTCGGTGGAAATCTATAATGGTGAAAACAAATAAACATTTTACCTATTTTCAATTAGGAAGGAGACACACCGTTCTCATAAATAGTCCAGTATCAATGACTAGCATAGCTTACAATATAATGGAGATATTACTGAAAAAGTGAACTTCTGTTCGCTTGGAGTGTTTAACTTTCTGTAAGTGAGATAACATGGCTTCAGAGAAGACATTTCTACACTAACAAAGATACTGGAATACTATGATGAGGTATACCTCATCTTTCAAGAGAGGCCTGGGCAGATTGCATAGTCTTAGATCTTCAGAACGCTTTTGATACAGTCCCACATGGGAGACTCATTAAGAAGCTGCAAGTAATGGCATGGATAGGCGAAAATGTCTTGTTAAGGATAATAACTACTTTAACGGTTTACAGCAGTAGGTCAATATGGCTAAGCAAAGCAATGTTAGAGTAGAGTTCTGCACATTTTAGTTTTTGGGCCACTTCTGTCTCTTATATGTGTAAATTGTCTACAAGAATGTTAAAATGCACTTTTAAACATATATGCAGGCAACGTAAAAATTCTGGGGAGAGTAAAGAACAAAAACAGAGGTAAGGAACCTCAGGAAAACCTTAAGAGCTGATTGTGAGAACCAATACCTCAGAATGGAATGAAATGAAACGAACACGAGTACAAAAAGTTCCTTGATTAAGTATTCCTTAAGAGGAACAAAGCTCAAATATCTAGGGGTCAATGTACTGACAGATTTGTCTCCAGAAATTAATTTACATAGTACAGTATATGCAGCTTATGGTTTCTTAGCAAAGTAAAGGTGTCTTTCGATTATATGAACAAAGATATATTGAGAATAATTTACATGACTTATGAGAAGTCCTTATTTCAATATGTAGCACCATTTTGGAATCCACCTTTGTAAAAGGATATTAAAATTCTGGAGATCATCTAGCAGGTTCCAGTGATACGAATTTTTAGATATAAATAAGCTGAAGGAGTTGGACTTACCACCACTTAAAGCCAGAAGAAAGTGGCAGGCCATGGTAATCACTTTCAAAGTCTTCCAAGGTTTTGCCAAAGTTGAGAGGAACTTATAATGTGATAGAAGTGGGTCTAGAACGAGAAGTTATAGTTCTAGGCCTTGTAAGAAAACTTATTTGTAGGAAGTACTTCTTAGAGTAAGAACATTTATTTATTGGAATTTGCTAAGAGAAGAATCTGTAATAGGTAGATCCATTCTCAGTTTTAATGAAAGATATGATAAGTGTGAATTAATAATAAAAAAAAAAAGATATAGTGATTGACATAGGGTTATTTCCTGTGAGCATAATCACGTAATTACAAAATTAAAAATACTGTAGCTTGCAGGGGTAAGCTCTTGCTCCCCCTACTATTATGCTTCAAAATAGTAAGTAAAGAAACAGCAGATATATATTTAACTGGTTTCGTGTTTCAGTTTTTCTAGAGATTATTTCCAATGAAATATTAATGATATTGATATAATACTCAACATTCATGGCACAAAATATTTCAACCTTAGTTTTTATCTTATATCTAATCACATGAGTACATTACATCGCAAGTGTATAGACAAATATCATATATTTTCAATGTTCTTCATGAATTTCCAATCATCTACAATAAGATGCTCCCATCACATAATGAGGAATAAGTGGAACTGAAGTGTCAATATGGCAGAGCCATAGCATGCTCGGAACCTCAGCAATAATGAAATTCCTTTAAGAAAAGGTACTGGAAAGTCTAAAGAGTGGTACTATTTTCTGCAAGACAAATGTTGCAACTTATACTACAAAATGCAAATTATCATAGAAAAGTGTAAATATGCTTGAAAAGGTACTTTTAGTGGAATCAAAACCCCAAAGTCAGCTATTGCATAATTTATGTCTTTCATTCTGTAGCATATCATCAAAACCTTCTTACAGGCTGCTTGAATAAGTTATTTGTTTTGATATTTCTATTATACACACTCTAAGCCATGTTAACCTGCTATATATATCATAGGTGTTCTCATTCTGCATTGGGATTCTCATTACTCTTCCTACAAGCAGTAGTGGGGAATATTGTCCACACATTAAGTCTAAGGATGGTCTTACAATATCAAATTTATACATACTCAAGGTAATGTGCTAAGGAGCGAGCTAAACCATTCCCTGAGCCACCAGGAATAACTCCAACTGGAAATTCGATCGCTTTCTCCCATTCATTTCTAGCAAGAAGACCATTGTAAATCTGAAAACGGCATTTTAAAGTACATAAGAATCACATAATCTAACAATCACAGCTATTGTTAGCTTTTTAAAAATTTAAAATTCAATAATCTGAAACATTCAAGGTTTTTCTGGGAACATCTGAAAATGTGTAGCCGATATATATGATCCTTTCAAAAAGACTGCTAGTATTGTTAAGCTATATGTTCACATATCTTACTTCAAATAACTGTCAGACGTAAGCCTTATATAAACAATATTTTTATGGTTCAATGTGTATGTGCAATGTACCTCATATAGCAAACCATCTCCAGATACAATAACCAAGCCAGAGTAAAGACTCAAGTCTAGAGTTTTGACAAGTTCTAAAGCATGATTGGAAGCTTTGGTCACAACCACCTCATGGGCCACCTCTGCCTCACCAAGTATAGATGCAACTTGTCGCTTGTAGATCTGATGGGCTTTGCCAGGGCCTGAATTTGGATTTACAAGAAGTAAGAGCCTCTTTCTTCTGTCAATACTTGATCTATCTGCACCTGAAAGTATAAACAAATATTTAGAACTTAAGTAGTGAGATTTCTATGTTTCCTTTGTCATTTTCATCACATCAATAAGTAACTCATACAAAGATTGATTATTGATTGATTGCTTCGGTTTTACGTCACGAGCTCCTTTTTCTACCAAGGGCTAGGATGATTGCCTTCTTACAAAGGACTTGTTTTGGCAGATGTAATCGTCACTCTGAGTGCATGCCCTTGCTAACCTCAGTCCGTGGCAGGGCGCTAACCCTCAACTTGATGCTTCCAAGTCGCAGACACTACCGCTTTGCCATGGAGACTACTAAGTAACTCATACAAAGAACAGGACTATAAACATATTACAATCAAGGATACCAAGAAAGAAGTTATTAATATGCTATTTTTCTCTTATTTACACTTAGTATTGTTGATATAAGTTCTTGAAGGAAACACCTGGTTCTGGTTTTAAAGTCTAACGAGAAAATATATATATATATATATATATATATATATATATATATATATATATATATATATATATATATATATAATATATATATATATATATATAGAAACCCCTCGTTTATCGTGGGATTCGGTTCCGGGACAGGCCGCGATAAGTGAATTTCCGCAAAGTAGTATCACCCTATATACATAGGTATTTTACATTTATTTTTACCTTTACTGTATAAACCCTCCCTGCACTGTTAAAAAACCACCCTTTACTTTATTAATAACAGCGTGCAAGCGTATATTTCTATGAAAGTGATAGGTAAACTTACCATGAATGAGGTCAATGTGACGTGACATACTCATATGCATAACTATTTTACATTTATTTTTACCTTTACTGTATAAAACCTCTCTGCACTGTTAAAAAACCACCCTTTACTTCATATAAATTTATGCAAGCATAAATTTATATGAACGTGATAGGTAAACTTACCTTGAATGAGGTGGTGATGACGTGTATAGACTCCACAGGAAATTATTCCGCAACCAATGACAGCTTTACGGCTGCTTTTTGTGAGAGACGAACATGGTAATGGGGAGTTGCTGTCGCTGTTTCTTCTTTTGTTGAAAGATGGTCTTGAAAGGAATCATGGAATCGTCAAGAAAATTGCAGAAGGTCACCGAACGAACCATATTATCGTCATGTTCTTTAGAGACTTGTTGGACTGCTTTCACATATTCATACATGGCTGCCAGACGTTTGAGTGTAAGGCCAGGTTCTTCGATTTCTTCGGGCGTTTCCTCTGGTTGTTTTTCTTCCTCTTCTTCGCACACTGATTTTGTCATTTCCTCCAAGTCTTCATCAGTCAGAGGCTGCGAGTGGCAGTCGATCAGTTTATTCACATCATCATGAGTCATATCTTTAAAGCTTTATCCTCTTAGCAATACAGCCAACTTTACAGCTTTCGCAACTGCCGAGTTATGCATTTCGTCAGGAGCAAATCCCTTGTAGATGACTTCGGGCCACAATTTCTTCCAGCTGGCATTGATTGTGGCCGACTTCATCTAATTGCTTGCATTCTGAATATTTTGAAGGCATGTAGCAATCGTGTAATTACGCCAGTAAGTCTTCACTGAGAATTCTTTGTCCGAATCCATGGATTCAACAAGGTTCGCCAGGGCATTTCGTGTGTACAGGGCCTTGAACGCACGAATAACGCCTTGATCCATAGGCTGAATCAGTGATGTCATATTCGGTGGCAGGAACTCTACTTGAACATCGTCATATTCGAGATTAGTTGCGTGGACATCAGCATTATCCATCAAAATAAGGACTTTAAATTAAAGGCCTTTTTCCGCAAGACAAATTTTAACCTGAGGGATAAAGCATTGGTGAAACCAGTCCGATGTGAGGCATTTTGTGATCCAGGCCTTAGGGTTATGCATCCAATACACTGGCAGCAGATTCTTATTCTTAATCTTTAAAGCTCTAGGGTTCTTTGACTTGTAGATAAGCCCGGGCTTTAACATGAAGCCTGCAGCATTCCCGCACATGATGAGGGTAACGCGGTCTTTATGCACTTTAAATCCCGGGGCTTTAGATTCTTCCTTGAAGAGAAAAGTGCGAGATGGCATTCTCTTCCAAAATAACCCAGTCTCATCCATGTTAAACACTTGCTCAGGAGCATATTCCCCTTCAGCGTTAATTTTCTTAAAATCGTTGTTCACATAATCTTCAGCTGCAGCTGTATCTGCAGAGGCAGCTTCGCCATAAACCGAAAAGCTCTTTAGGCCATAGCGTTTTTTTAATTTGGCGAACCATCCCTTGCTTGCCACAAACGATTGTTTCCTCGGTGGAGAATCGCTGGAGGGTCCTGACTGTGGGTCGTCAATATCTTCTTCTCTCTCCTCCTCTCCACGGTTGCCACTGTTGTCGTAGGGTTCTTTTGCAGCGAAGGTATCGTACAGCTTCTTTGCCTTTGTTTGTATGATATTGCTGTCTATGCTGATGTTCTTCTTTCTGCAATCAGCAATCCACAGGGCCAAAGCAGATTCCATCAGCACTTTTATCTTATTGCGGGGTGTTATGACCCTCTTCGCTGTTTTACTAAATGAAATAGTCGCTGTTTTCCTGATGTTTGCCTCGTCCTTTTTGATGTAGTGAACAGTAGATTCGTTGAGGCCAAAATGGCGTCCGACATCCGCAAACCTTCTTCCTTCTTTCAGCATATCTAACAGTTTCACCTTATCTGTTATGGTCAACATCTTCCTTTGCCACTTAGGCTCACTACCAGAAGCCTTAGAAGATGAAGGACACTTGGGAGGCATTGCATAGGTTGGAATATGTGAGTATAAAAAATCACAAGCACAACGTATTAAGAAGCACAACGCGAACGGTGCACATGTGAGTTAGACTGAACGTGTGAGGGGAAACAATGGAAGATGGTGGGAGAACCAAGCTTCAATCAAAAAGCCAATCAGACCCCATGATACAGAACATACAGAAAAACAATTATGTGATTCGTCGTCTCCCACTCTTTCAGCCAATAGCATCCCATGATCTATCTCACGTAGGTGCGAGCCTTTGCGTTTTCCAAGACACCAATACACTGTACGCTACCGTACAGTATTTCACATGGTGCAATACTGTGAGTTATATGTTTAAAGTTATGTTTTTTACTATTTTTTACGGTTTTATTTTTCTTAGGCTAGGAAATACTTTTTTTATCAATAAAATAATGAAAAT
The DNA here is from genome assembly GCA_037179515.1 of Halocaridina rubra. Lineage (NCBI taxonomy): Eukaryota > Metazoa > Arthropoda > Malacostraca > Decapoda > Atyidae > Halocaridina > Halocaridina rubra. The sequence continues at coordinate 107,928 of JAXCGZ010015260.1, read as the reverse complement.
ACTGGAAATTCTAATATGTACTAGCTCACGTAAGTGCGACCCTTTTTGTTTTCCGAAACGCTGATACCGGTATTGTATTTTACATGGTGCAACACTGTGAGTATTAATGTTTTTTTAAATTTTTTACTGTTTTATTACTCTTAGGCTAAGAAATAAAGTCTTTTATCAATAAAATAATGAAAATACTGGAAATTTTAATATATCCTAGCTCATTTAGGTGCGACCCTTTGCGTTTTCCGAAATGCCGATTCTGGTATCATACTTTCTATGATGCAGAGTTACATGTTTAAATTTATGTTTTTTTACTATTTCTTATTGTTTTTTTATTCTTAGGCTGGGAAATACATTTTTTTATCAATAAAATAAAGAAAAAAGAATTTTCAATAAAATAATGAAAATACTGAAAATTTTAATTTTTCAATATTCTCACATATACCCAGAAAAGAAAAAAAATCTCACCATAAAAAAACAGCGATGCACTGAATTCGCAATAGGTGAACCGCAATACAGCGAGGGGTTACTGTGTATATATGTGTATATATATATATATATATATATATATATATATATATATATATATATATATATATATATATATATATATATATATTATATATATATATATATATATATATATATATATATATGAGACTATACACCTGGGCAAACTGGAGAGACACTAGACTTGTGACTAACATTACACATGAAGAGCACTTATCATTCATTGTTCACCAAAAACCACCCCGTTCACTGACTAGCTGTTCACAATACCGAAAATTGTTCTAAGGTTCTAACAGCCGAATTGGCCGTCAGCAATCAATAAAAAGTATTAGCTAACAGCCAAGCTTGCAGTAATGGAATATAAGACATTAGTGATACATTAAATATACCTGGTAAGATACAAATATACAAAGTACAATAAAATATGCACAAGCAATAATGTGTCTGTACATTTAAATGCTCACTGTCTATCCATTGGTATGTTCACTCATATATCCACAAATACGACAATGCAATCCCTATAACTTATAATTTCATCATCTTGTTGTAATCTACCTTCTTGTTGTAATCTATATATACAAGATATCAAATAACAGAAGCATGCGACTAGCATATATGCGTGCGATAAAGGATCTATGCAAAGAGCAAATGAGTTATTTTGGTATTTCAATTGATGCACTTGAAAAGAGTAAAACATATCTCAAGTACTACATTTTTTTAGTTTAGGCATTGCTAACTCTATAACCAAAAATATGACTCTCTAAAAAGAGCCAAAGTATGCTGACTCATACTTATGTAGCAGTTCCGATGACTTGATACAAAAATATAAATGCTTTCTCTATTTGTAGGTAGTTACAGCAGTTGATATATCATGGTGTTATAGCTATATAGGACTAATATTATAGTTTTCCAAATATGACTGTATTTATTAAGGATATTCCTTATTCTAGTGATGCATACGGTGTATGCAAACGTGTGTATTTTAATTATTGCTTAAAAAGTAATGGAACTAAGTCTGAACCTTCAGGTGAACTCTTTGTCCAACTTTAACGGAAAAAACTGTGACAGTATGTATCACCAATAAGATACTAGTAAGCAGTAGATGTGGACACAAACACATTTGATTGAAGTCACTGGAAGTTGATCTACATATTTCCCCATCTGATAAGCGAACTTCAATTATTCAGATGTCATATAGCACCGATTGCTCTTTGGTGGCCCAATATGGCATGCTTTCGAAACTTTGGATGAGGACAACTTGCAATGTGGCTTTTGAAAATATGTCAGATGGTAGGGTTTCTAACTTCAAAATGTCCTCATCACCCCCTCCAGTTCCTTCAAGTCTGGATTCTCTTTTAACACAAGAAATTCTATTATAAGACAATCCACGCCTCCCTAGTCAATCTTTACTACCTTCCTTCCAAAGAGGAACATAGCCTGGGTCACTGTCAGGAGTTAAATACCTTGGAGTCTTTATTCTCTTCAATGAATCTCTCATTGGTGACGATTTCTATTTATAAAGTCGCTTTGGCTAAATCCCTTATGCTACAGATTCAACTTGGATGTCTTTATTGCAATGTTTATAGAATTTATGAAGGAGATTTCTCACTTAAGACCTTCTAAATGTTTCCCGACCCCAGCATGGACCCTTGGAAAAAGCTCTTCACCACCAAGATTTCTCAATTCAACATTAAAGCCAAAGCCTTGTTCCCCATCTTTCTTAAATCAGCCTTCAGAATCAGTGCATTAATGGTTTTCAGAGATGGGGACAGCTTCCTAAAGCATATTGACATGGATCCTGTCATCTTGGCAAAGAACGAATCTTCCATACTCTGCAAGAAGCCTGTAGTCTTAAACCATTTCAGAATAGCAAGCTCTGCCCAGTGAATGCCTTAAAGACCTACCTACACGTCTCCTCTCATTACAAGCCAGATTTCATTGCACGAAGACCCATAAAAATGGTCTTTTTCATCTTTTGATACAATTCCAACAAAGATCTATCTCACAAAGGTTCATATTACAAGATTTTTTTAAATCATTCATAACTTCCTATAAAGGCATGATTTTACAGTTTATAAAATTTATTTTCTCCAAAATATGCTTTGCTTCAGGTTCAATTATGACATTTCATTTTTGGTAAAATAGCACTATTACATATTTTCAGACTGAGAGAATAGTATTTTTTCAAACAAAGATAAATACCATAAACATCATAATATCAAGCATTCAATTTTCAACCTGAGGTAACTCTAACTGACTAAGATTTTGTCATAACGAAGTAGTACCATATATTTGTTTATTTAATGTAATACACCAAGAGTAGCCAAAAAGCATCTGATGATCCACAACAGCTTTTTGGCTTTAAATGTAGAGCTTTTGGAAATATGCTGGTTAAACTCTTTTCCTTTTGGAACTATTAATGATAAATGAAACAAACTTCAAGACTGACACTTACTGACCAGGTATGAACTAAGACTACACCGGATTACAAATGTAAGTTAAAGATTTATGGTTGGTAATTATATATAAGAAGTTTAGCCTAGTCAAAGACTGAGTGTGACATTGGTCTTCAGTAATGAAGTTAGAAGTGGTGGAATGCAGTAAGTTTAATGAAATTAATTTCATATTACAATATGCTAAAGAGCACATTTTTCTTGAAAGTTCCCTTTATTTACTACTATATTAAATAGGCTCAAAATAATCAGAATTACCGGTTGTTGAGATTTTGAACATTTTTGGTATGTGTACTCTGTGATAACTGAAACCAATATATATATATATATATATATATATATATATATATATATATATATATATATATATATATATATATATATATATATATATATATATATATATATATATATATATATATATATATTAGTTTCAATTATATATATAATATATGCTGGTTTAACAACACCCACATATTAACAGTTATTACTATAAACACGTGATTCTTAATATTACATACAATTTTTGTAAGATACATTCACAGTTTATGTAACCATAAAACATGTGTTTAAAATTGTTTATGTCTTCTGTCTCAAACATCTATAATTATTGCATAAGCCTCTTACACTGAGTTTGGCTACCATGTAAACTTTAACTTTTATCATTATCTTGCTTAGGAAGGAACAGCGTAATTATTCATTTATTTCCAAAAGCTCTCTCTCTCTCTCTCTCTCTCTCCTCTCTCTCTCTCTCTCTCTCTCTCTCTCTCTCTCTCTCTCAAAAAGTCTTAAAATGAGGGCTAAATTGGAATTCTTGGGTCCTGTTACTGATTTAAAGAGAGGAGCTACTGCTGGAAAGGAGCTTGGGGGTTGCTTAGGCTGAAGAGACAAATCTCCATTAGAAGGCTGTATACAGTAATTAATAATTTGTATATAGTCTGTGGGAAGAGTCATTATTATTTACATAACCTGCCATAAGCTGATGCCTGGCTTTGTTGATGGTGACTAATGTGAATGAGCTTGGAGCTCTGTTTTTAAAAAGTTAATCAGAATTATACCTCATGGGTTAAAGTTTATTTCAACATCCCAAAACAGTTGGTATTTGACATTACATTTTTCCAATGTATTTTTTATGTGGTTTTCAATGGTTCTAATATTCTTTTCCTTCAAAGATTGCTTGATCTGTAATGAAGGAGAGCATGAGAACGTAGGATACTGGGTGAGGAGAACTTACAAACACTAGCAATTTCTTGAGGAAACATCGAATACAAAATATTGAAATTATTAAAAATCATCATAAAATGTTCTATACAGTGGTCAATTACCAAGAGGTGGGGGAAAATATAAAACTAAAAATATAACAATTTCTGAAAAATGAATCCATTCTGAGTGAAATTAAAACCCAAACACATCCACACAAAAAAAAAAAATCTGGAAAACAATTATTTCAGGTATTGATTCGTATCATAACTGGGGCTGAACAAACCTAAACAACTTGACCTAATATAATAAAACTAAAAATATATGTAACTCCACATTTCCCTTAACTAATCTAACAAACTTAACCTACTATTACTGTTGAAAACATAAGAAATTATCTGAAAAATCACATAATGCCACATACCCAATCACTGGAGTGTGAAAGTAAATATTTTACAGCACTATCAGAATACGGTACGTACTAACAGATGCATAATATCTAAGGCCTCCCAATTGGGAAAGGAGAGAAAAAAAGCCCCTTGTTAGAAAAAAAAAATTCGTAAGCTTTATAACAACTGTATTGTTAGGTTGGCTTGGCAAGGTTACCTCAACCCACTGATAAATGGCATTGCTTTTTTAGCTTTGGATATTTCAAATGCATTGTGAAATCACTTCACTCAGAAAAGCCAATATTTTGCGAGTTCTCTCTACATATTCATTATGTAGAGTTTTTTTTATGTATTTTAAGGATGTATATTCAATTCCCTCAACAAATTGCTAGAATAGACGATTTATTCTCCAAACAAAACCCCAAACTCAAAATTTCCGGAGTTTTGATAAAGGAGAGAAGTCATGATATCACTAAAACAAGCAATTAAGGGACTAAATATCAACACTTTCAAACGAAAACCAATGTAACACCAAAATGTCAATATCAAGTCTTTGTGACTATAAAAGTCAACAATCTCAATCCATAGTTTTAAGGACAGGTATGATAAGTATCACTAAGTATAAAATGGAACCGGTCAGGAGACGGGAAGATACGAGCTTTGGGCTCTTTCCCGTAAACACAATTAGGTAATCACTAACTTAATCACCAATACCTTCAAAGTCACAAATTTGCATATTATTACCTGACAAAAAAGTTATATTTGCTAATTCGGAGATAACCATAGCAGAGATGACTTACCATGTTTGCGAATTGCAAGGTATATAGAAGTTCTCCAATTGCTGGCAATTTCCAAATTCTTTTCGTAAGAATCTTCTTTGTCTACCTCAAAAGTAAGCGCTATTCTAGTTCTTTTCTTCTTTTTCGATGAAGTACTTGCCAGAGGATAAGCGTAAACGGTAAAAAAGGCTAAATGTTTCCTCGGTTCTTCGACACCAGCCTTCATACATACACAACCCACCAATTCATCCGGTTTAAAAAATCTCTCGCGTACATTAAAAGAATTGCCGTCTTCCTGACATTGAATAGCAAGACCGGATTCATCAATATGTAACTCATATTCCGCATTTTTTCTTTTATATTGGCGAAAATTGGCCTTAGCAGCCCACGTACATACTGTACGACACGCCTCCATCGTGTCTTTGTTTACACTGCTGAGTCTACTGTCAAGAGACAGCTGATTGGATTTGAGTAAGCAGTATTGCAAGTTTGCGTGGCTCTATTTAGCCATGTAATTACTAACATTGAGTCTCGGATATAAAAAATTAAATAACTTTTATTTTTGCAATTTAATACCATTTAAAATGCATGATGTTTAATAAATCTATTAAAAGATGACGAGGGTCACCATATAAAACTTATATCGTTTGACCTGAAGTCAGTGTTGTGTATTTTTCTTAAAGGGATTTGTGGTAGTCATACTAGTATTCTTGAAACTTTATGATATCCTAAACTATAATCATGAATTATTTTTTTCATCATTTGTTTATTCTTTCTTGTAGTAAAACAAATTAATAAGCTTATAGCTTAATAAATAAGGTATTATAATCTCTTTGTGGTTCAGCATATAAGCTAAATATTTTGATCATACTTCCCTCAATTCGGACTTAAAGTTAGCAAAGTTTATCACAAAACACAAAGCGGGATACTTTATCTTAAATCGTATCAATCCTCTCTTATCCTTTATTCAATTTACTCCTAAACAGACGCATGATAGATTTTTTTTAGCGATAAATACTAGCGCTGACTAGCGTGAAATACACTGAGCTGCATGGATTAATAGCAGATTTTCATAGGGCTCTCGTTGCTATATGTACTTCGTTTATCTATATTTCTTTCGCTGTCATTTTTGTCTGGATTTTATCTCATATTGCAAGTCTTGAAACACTAAGAATAGAAGTCAGGATGTTTTCTATTTTTTTTCTTTTTCACAATCTGTAAGCCTTCGAGGATTGCTTTCTAGTTTTTATTTTGCCGTTTTAGGTGTCATTTAGTCCCTAATCGATTTGGGGCGTGCTACAACATGATTTTCCGTGTAAGTCGGAACACCTAATTAAGCACCTACGACGTCAAAAAAATAAAAACACAACATTCCTATGACATATAAAACAAACCAGGACTAAAAAAAATACATGAAGGAGATATATATAAAATAATGAAATTAAACAGTAAACAAATAAAAATCCTTACCTTGACTTTCATGGTTGGCTTGGACACTAGAATGGGCATTGCAAGGGAGAGAGAGACAGGCTTACTGGTAAGAGGAAGCTGGAGAGGCAAGAGAAACTAGCAGGTGTTAGAGAGACTGGGGCAAGTGAGGGAGGTGATCGCGGAGAGGCAGCTGAGATAGAGGGTACATGATCTCTTGCTACCCTCTATATTCTAAAAGAAGTGTTCCAGGTGAGTCTAGAAGAAAGCCCTTTTCCTCTCCTCCCAAAGTTCTTTGTAGCACCGTAGGCAATCAATGACCCCTTTGGCAACCTTAGTGTATCTGGCAGAGTTGGAGTCCTCAGCCTCAAACGTTGCAAACCCTTACTTTATCAGGGCAACACCTTCTTCAAAGCGCTTATTCGTAAATCTCTTGGGCTCTGGGATTGGTAATTCTTCTGCTTTTTCAATCATTTGCTTCTCCAGTTGAATGAAGTCCTTAGCAGTAACTCCTCTCCATGAGATTCCAGCAGCTCTGTGACACCACTGGCCCCTGCCTCCAAATTAAGCTACTTACTCAGGGCAACATTGTGCTTGGTGACAGCATCAACTGTCTCCTCAAAGCCAAAGCGTCATTCACAAACTGGGGCCACAGTGTCTTACATACGGCATTCAAGTTTGTGTGCATAACTTTCTCCCAAGAATCAGCAATGTTCTTGACAACTTGAAGAATGTTTGTAAGATTTCCAAAATTCCTTGAAAGTCAAAGTATTGTCCTTCTCAGTTGTTCTTAGCCATAGTGACTGTCCTTCGGAGGTATTAGGCCTTGAAGAAAGCAATTACACCCAGATCCATGAAGATGAAAGTCATCCAAATGTGTAGGGTGAACAGGGGCATTGTCCAGCACTAGCAACACCTTAAAGGGCAGACCTTTGGAAGCACAGTACCTTTCCACTTCTGGCACAAAATGGTTGCTGAACCAGTCCACGAAAATCTGAATTGTTCCCCAAGCCTTCTTGTTCAACTTCTAGATGAGCTTTCCAAATACCCTTAAGTGCCCTTGGATTTTCTGCCAACTATACCAACAAGGGCTTCACCTTGTAGTAGCCAAAGGCAAAGTCAATCTCTCCTTGCTGACATTATGACCTGGTGGTGTCTTCTCCTCCTTGGTGATGTACGTATGACCAGGCATACTCTTCCAAAACAAGCAGGACTATTCCACTTAAAACACTTGTTCAGCACAGTAACCTACCTCTCTACTTATCTCAGCCAACACACCAGGAAAATCACCTCCTGCTTTCTCATCACCACTAGCAGCTTCACCATGCACCTTAAGCTTATGGAAATTAGCACGAGCCTTATGTAACCTATGTGAGGCCAAAACTCGAATATGCAGCCCCCTTTTGGAATCCGCACTTGAAAAAGCACATAGCTAAGCTTGAAAAAGTTCAAAGACATGCCACGAAACTGGTGCCAGAAATACGCAATCTCACTTATGATGAGAGGCTGAGGGAATTAGACTTACCATCACTCGAAGCTAGAAGAGTGAGGGGGGATATGGTGACAGTCTTTAAATTCCTTCATGGTTATGATAGAGTGGATAGGGATGGATATTTTGATATGGCTGGCTCTAGAACTAGAGGTCATAGTTTGAAGCTTCGTAAGAAAACTTCTTTGCAGGATGTAAGGAAATACTTTTTCAGTGTAAGAGTAGTTGATAATTGGAATTTGCTAAGCGAGGAGGTAGTTAATGCTATCTCAATCCATAGTTTTAAGGACAGGTATGATAGGTATCACTAAGTATATAATGGAACCGATCAGGAGACGGGAAGATATGAGCTTTGGGCTCTTTCCCGTAAACACAATTAGGTAATCACAATTAGGTAATCACATAAACTAACCTCTACTGATCACAAACTCTTCACTTTCACTCCCTTCCCCCTTTTCATTTTCATGGCCTTAAACAGACTTATAACTTTCTTCAAAATCAAAAGGCTCACAGGGATATGTTGTTAATGCTAGTCTACCAGCCAAAACACTAATAACCTTTCCATCTCAATCATTAGGCTACTAAGCTGCTAATAATCACAGTATACTTCATAGGAGCAGAACCTTTCACATGTTCAAGGATACAATCTTTATCCTTGAAAACTGTTGCCACGTCAAACTGCTTAACCCTAGTAACTGACCAATTTTGATAGCACTGTCTCCCTTTTTGGAGCGTTTCACCATCTCTAGTTTCACTTCCATGGTTATGGCTTTCCTTTTCTCCAAAGCAGTGCAATCAGAAGAATCTGCTGTATGCTTGGGTGGCATAATACAGGCCAAAAATAAAAAAAAAATATATATAAAAAAGTGAATAAGCACAATAACAAGATGGCATATGCACGGAAGCTGAGCGATGCATCTTCCTCAGTCTAGTATTGTGTGGCATCGTAATTTTCCATCACACTCAACAAGTTCTTCAGGCACAAAGTTTGTATTTTAGATTCAGAGCACATAGCCTGAAACAAGGATATCTTAATAATTTATGGAAGATGCATTGTAATCATGAAACATTGTAGCTCCAGAACCTCATAAGCCAAGGATCCCTACAGTTTAGTAAGAAGAAGCACAAATATAGGCACTCAGAAACGACAATGTTCATGTTATGCTAGTGTTTGATGCGTAATAAATATAGATAAAAGGAAGTTTTTCTTTCCTCAGATACCACCTTTTATTAAACATGGCAGCAGCGGCTGTGGGATCACCATAATTTCGTATATGGTGACATAAGAAAGTAAAGGAGACAGACGTAAATATCCGATCCTTTGTTTCATCGAGAATATGTGTGAATAGCCACCGTCTCAGTAAATTTCTTCTTATCTCGTGTTTCTGAGTCAAGGCCAGCAGGGGAGCTGCTGGCCAGAGTTGGAAGGGTACTATCTCATTCCATCATCCAGCTCATTGATTGGTCCACAGTATTATCATTGGCTGGAATCGCAGTAGTATCTTGTATTAACCTTTCCAACCCAACCAAACCTAAGCTAAAGTGCGCTGATTTTTCTTATTTTTTATGTGTGACACCGAGAGAGGGAAATAAAACTGCCCTCATCAATAGAGGCCCAGGCACGAGAAAACATTAAGATGAAGGAAAAGAAAAATATTATGGACAAGGTAGCGATGAGATAATGATACACAAAGGAAAAGGACAGACTGAAAAAACAGTCAAAGTCCTGAGGACCTAGAGATATGGAGGATTAGGCTCTAAGATGATGATGATAGATCCGCTTTTTGAAGGAAGATAGGTTATAAGACTTTGGAAAGACAGAAGGAGGAAGAGAGTTCCAGAGACTAGAGGTAGATGGGAAGAAGCAGTCACTGCACCGACCAATCCACGAGCTACAAATCTCCACACAGTACCTGTGAGACGAGGCCGCTTGGCGAGTATTACACAGGGAAGGAGGGATACGGCTCTGAACTATAGACCAGTTTCCTTGACCAGCATAGTTTGCAAACTTATGGAGAAACTACTAAGGAAACATATCTCTCTTCACTTGGAATCCTTCAACTTTTTGTCAGTGAGGCAACATGGCTTCAGAGAAGGAAGATCAACAGTAACAAACTTATTAGAATTTTATGATGAGGTAAGCCAAATGTTACAGGAAAGAGAGGGCTAGGCAGATTGCATATTCCTAGACTTCCAGAAAGCGTTTGACACTGTTCCACATGGGAGACTTATTAGGAAGCTGCAATCAATGGCTAGAATAGGTGGAAATGTCTTGGAATGGATAAAAACTTACTTAGAAGGAAGGGAACAGAGGGTTAGAGTAAGACACTCAGTGTCTGAATGGAGAAGAGTTAGTAGTGGAGTTCCACAGGGTTCAGTTTTAGGGCCACTTTTGTTCCTTGTATATGTAAATGACCTACCAGAGTCTGTAAATTCATTCATGAATATGTTTGCAGATGATGCAAAGATTGTGAAGAAAGTAAAAAACGAGAACAATGGTAGAGAACTTCAGGAGGATCTAAATAATCTGCATGAGTGGTCAGAAAAGTGGCTAATGAAATTCAATACCTCAAAATGTAAGGTAATGAGAATGGGTACAAGTGCAAGAAGGCCCAAGCTTGACTACTCGGTGGCTGGAGTACACCTTCAAGAGACAGAAAATGAGAGAGATCTAGGAGTAAACATACTGGCAGATTTGTCTCCAGAAATACATATAAATGGCGTAGTAAGGGCAGCATATGCATTCTTATCAAATGTAAGGGTAGCCTTCAGGCACATGGACAAGGAAATGTTCAGAAATATTTATGTAACCTATGTGAGGCCAAAACTCGAATATGCAGCCCCCTTTTGGAATCCGCACTTGAAAAAGCACATAGCTAAGCTTGAAAAAGTTCAAAGACATGCCACGAAACTGGTGCCAGAAATATGCAATCTCGGTTATGATGAGAGGCTGAGGGAATTAGACTTGCCATCACTCGAAGCTAGAAGAGTAAGGGGGGATATGGTGACAGTCTTTAAATTCCTTCATGGTTATGATAGAGTGGATAGGGATCGATATTTCGATATGGCTGGCTCTAGAACTAGAGGTCATAGTTTGAAGCTTCGTAAGAAAACTTGTTTGCAGGATGTAAGGAAATACTTTTTCAGTGTAAGAGTAGTTGATAATTGGAATTCGCTAAGCGAGGAGGTAGTTAATGCTATCTCAATCCATAGTTTTAAGGACAGGTACGATAAGTATCACTAAGTCTAAAAATGGAACCGATCAGGAGACGGGAAGATACGAGCTTTGGGCTCTTTCCCGTAAACACAATTAGGTAATCACAATTAGGTAATCACAGCCTTGGCAGTGGGGAGGGATGCAAATCGCCAATTCATCAGAGCAGCGATGGAAGACGTAGTAATAGAAAAGAGAAAAGGACGATACCTTATGGCGAAGAGAAAGGGAATCCAGATTAGAAATAAGAGAAGGTTCATTAATGAGTCTGACTGCCTTAGATTCAACCCTATCAAAGAGATAATTATAAGAAGAAGCACCCCAGATGTTTGAGCAGTATTTCTAAGCAAGGATGGATATAGATCCTTATAGATTTTAAGTAACTGTAAAGAGGAAAAGTAATGACAAAAACGAAACAGAATCCCAATTTTTTGGGATGAAGATTTTGAAATTTGGATTATATGATTTTTCTAAAACAAATTAGAAGCTATATGGATTCCTATTATGTTGAAAGAATTAAGAGGGTAAATTTCGTTAGTTTTGAAGACAATAGGGCTATCAGGAGAGGATAAAGAGATAGCCAGAAACTATGTTTTGGGGGCATTAAATTTTACTAAATTTTGGGTGCCCCACTCAGATACCCTCTGCAAATCGGACTTGAGAGTAGAAGAAAGAGTGATACAAGACTGATTATGAGTAGGAGACGAAGGTCGTGAAGAAAAGGCATAGGGGAAGTGAAGGGTGGAATCGTCGACAAAGACGTGAAGAAGAAAGGATGATGGGGATTGTAGAAGATCATTGATGAAGAGAAGGAACAGAGAAGGTGAAAGAACAGAGCCCTGTGGAATAACACTGGTAACAGGGAATGGGCTAGAACAATTACAGATATAAAACAGTCAGGAAGTAAACTGGAAATCTGAGAACAGAGAGAAGGGGTGAAGCCATAGGCAGGGAGTTTGACCAACAGAACCTTGTGCCAGACTCTGTCAAAAGCCTTAGAGATATCAAGGGCGACAATAAAGGATTCCCTATAATTTTCAGAGAAAACAACCATACATGAGTAAGATATGACACAAAGTCATCAGTGGATTTGCCTTGCTGAATCCATACTGGTGATTGGAGATAAGTGAGTTAGATTCAAAGCGTTTCAAGAAATGAGCATTGAGCAAAGTTTTGAAAAGTTTTGTGATAGAAGAGGTTAGAGCAATAAGTCGGTAGTTTGAAGGAAAAGAGCAGTCACCCTTTTTAGGAAAAGGTTGCACTACAACATGCTTCCAAGATGAAGGATAGATACTGGTTGACAGAACGAGGTGAAAAAGACGACAAAGCAAGGGAGCTAGTTCATTTGCAAACTCCTTAATGAACCTTGCAGGAATACCATCGGGACCTGATGCCGTGTTCGTCTTTAGCAAGTGAAGAACCTTATGAACTTTGCATGAAGAAAGGATAAGCATTCAATTATGATGAATGTTTATATACTAACCCCTAACCAAACCAAAATTGTCATTTTATTAGCTTAGGTTAGGTTGGGTTTTAAAGGTTAGTACAAGATAATGCTGTGTTTCCAGTCAATGAAAGAGAGAGTACTGAGGTAGGTGGAGCTTTTTCTGCCGACCAATCATTGAGCTGGGGGATGGGATAATATAGCCCCTATCCAGTTTCGGCCAACAATGGTGTCGAGAATATGGCAGCTGATGTTCCCATGTAAGCCCTCCCTGTAGGCTGTCTCTTAGTAGTGATAGTAAGTGTGCCTGGAGATCTTTTTGACAAAAATTCCAGTTTTATTAAAAGCATCCACAAAAGTACACAAATCAGATGATGTGAAGGTCGGATTACTGCTGTCAGCTGGCTGAGATGAGCAATTGGCTGTGTACAATTCTTTAGATTTTCCTCCTCCCAGTGATCCAGATGCTACAGAACCTTCGCAAGTATTATACTCTTTTCTTGATGCACTTGTTGTGTACCATGCTCAAAGAAAAAAAATACTTAGCTGCATGTTACAAATATAGAATATGCCTTTAAAATACAGGTGAATCTATGGAATCCTACATTACTAGAGTTAAGATACTAATATGAGAGTGATCATGATAACGGAAAAACTTAGCTCTCAGGGATCACATTGTTTTTGGATGTAGGAATGAGGACTTGAGAAAAATATTCTTTGATACTGAATATTTAAACTGGAAGAAAACTATTGACATTTGTACAAACTTTCAAGCTTCACAAAAGCAGATATAAAATAAAGATAACAACACTGATAGAATACAAAAGCTGAGTTGCAAGCCTAAAAAGTAGTGTAAGCTTAAATATTAGCCAGAGTAAAAAATCAGTTGTGTGTAACCCAAATGGTGAAGGTGAAATAAGAAAGTGTAAATTTTACGACCATATGCAAGTGTTTTCTAAAATTATTGCCCTGCATTTGCAAAAAGTGTGTGCAAACTGTGGAAATTTAAATAATTTTGCTATAAACTGTCCTAGGCGTGTTCTTGAGTAAGATAACGCCTGATACGAGTAGTAAGTTTAAAGAAGTAAAAGCAGTGGAAAATGAGACATACAATTCTGATGATTCCAGTGTGGAGTACATCCTCAAAGTAAATAATAATCCTATGTATGGTTCTTTAATACCTGATGAAATGGTAATTAATGGAACAATAGTGAATTTTTAATTCAACAGTGAAGCCAGTATTAATGTATTGCCTGCTATATATGCACATATTAAGCCATTGTGATACTATGCTTGAGGGCTGGTTATCCTATACAGTGAAACCAATTGGTAAATATAGAATGGTCATTTGAAACTATAATAATAAGATAAAATATTTAGTGGAATTTGTTGTTATTGAAGAAGAGTATACACCTCTCTTAGATAAGAGAAAATCAGAACAAATGGGTTTTCTCACAATGAACTATGAAAACATTTGTGCTGCAAATGACATTTTCTCGGAATATGCTGATGTTTTTAATAAAGAGTTAGGCACTCTTCCAGCTTATGCTCATTTAACTTTGACAAATGTTTGCAACCTATTGCAGTAACTTCATGCAAATTTCCAGTTAGCCAAAAGAAAAAGGTAAAACATTCTAGAAAGGATGAAAAAAGTATTGGATGTAAGTTGATGAATGAACTGAGTGGGTAGGCAGAATAGTCACTGCAACAAAGAGTAATGGGAATATAAGAGCGTATAAATCCTCAAATATTAAATAAAGAATTCAAGCAAGAGTTTCATCCAATGCCTATTTTAGATCATGTATTAAATGAACTATCAAATGCCAAAGCTTTTCTAGCCTTGATCTTAATAATGGCTATAGGCAGTGTTCCCTTGATAATGAAATAGGTAAATATTTTTCAAATGCCATGAGCTAGATGGCTAAGGCTGCCCTTTGGTTTGGCTGCGAGTAGTGAAATTTTTCAAAAGAAGCTTCAAATGACACTTGATGGTTTAGAAGGTATTGTATGTGTAGCCGATGATATCTTAGTACTATAGGGCATTGGTGATAATCATGAGGAATACCATGATATAAACTTGCAAAAATTGTTAAGCAGATGTAGAGAAGTAGATATAAAGTTAAATGAAGCCAAGACTAAACTTTGAAAGTCTGAGATTACTTTTCTTGGACAGAAGGTAACTTGTAATGGTTTGATGCTATATCCATTAATAGTGGAAGCAATTTTGAATATAGATCTCCATCAGATGCTGCTGGTTACAAATATTTGCAGGTATGGTTAATTATTTGGCAGAATTTTTACCTGATATGTCAAGAATGATGGAACCATTAAGGAAATGTTTTCCATTTCAACTCAATGTTTTCTATTGGGTGGAAATGGATTTATGATCATCATAAAGTATTTGGTAGAAATAAAAAACTTACTCCTGCAGCACCTGTCTTGCAGCATTATAATGTAAATAATTACTTAGGCATCCAGTGTGATGCTTCACTGAAAAATATCGATGCAGCTCTAATGCATCAGTCCAGTTATCCTATTGCATATGCAAGTCAGGCGTTGACTGAGAAGGAAGCTCTGTATGCACAAAGTGAGAGAGAACAACATTAAATTCTATTTGCTCTAGAGAAATTCCATTAATATACTTTTGGTAGAAAACTACTGTAGAAACTGATCATAAACCATTAAAGACAACAATTCTTAAAACTTTGTGCAGAGGCCCTAGAAGATTACAGCGTATCCTCATGAGAATTTTGCAAAATGATATTCAAATAATACACAAAAAATAAAGTGAAATTTTACCAGCTGATACTTTGTCATGTTCATTGTTTCCTTATAGTGGTAAAGTTGGAATATTTGATTATGTTAATATGGTAGACTTCTTACCTATTATACCAGAGCATTTAGCCATAATTCAAAAAGGGAACTGATAAATATAATGTATTGCAATTGTTGACAACCATGATTATAAATGGTTGGCCTGCTGCTTGTTGTCCTCACACCATATTACTCTTATACCTTTGGAACTTAGAAATATTATTTTGGAAGCTATTCATTCTTAACATATTGGTGTTGAAAGTTATTTGAGACAAGCAAGAGAATGTGTTTACTGGCCTTGTATGAATTATGATGTAAAGCAATTTATCTTTAAGTGTGAAATATGCAACTGCTTTCCAGTAAGCCAACAGAGGAAACTCTAAAACCTCATGAATTAGCTGATAGACCATGAGAAAAAGTAGGTGTTGATTTAATGATTGCAAAGAATTATAATTATTTGACAGCTATAGATTATTTTAGCAATTTTTGGGAGATAGATTACCCATAAAATACAAGATCAATCACTGTGATAAGGAAGCTGAAAGCATACCTTGCAAGGTATGAAATGCTATCTGTAATTGTATCTGATAATGGATATCAATTTGTCAGTGGAATTTAAAGATTTTTCTCTTATGATTTTGAGCATAGGACTAGTAGTCCACATTATCGTAGATCCAATGGAATGGTTGCATCTGCAGTTAAGAATGCAAAAAGATTAATTATGAAAACAGTAGAAAGTGGTAAAGACCCTCCCTAGCAAAATTAAGGTTTTAGTACATCTTGAGGTTATATGGGTAGGAGAACTTGAACACTACTGCCAAATGTCTCATCTTTGTCAAAACCCCACAGATTTGATAGGAATTACGTAAATACAAGAAAAAAATTGAAAAATAATGAAAATAAATGGTATTATGATAAGGGTGCCAAAGACTTGGTAGAACTATTTTAAGGTAATTCTGTAAGCACAAAACCTTTTATTATTGGCCAAAGAGAATGGAACCATGTTACAGTAGTTGAAAAAACTTGATAGTAGATCTTATGTATTTGACTCTGATGATGGTTTGTTAAGACGGAATAGAGTTCACTTAAAACATGGAGATGGAAGGCCCAAACAATAGCAAATCTTTATCTTTTTATGTAAATAATCAGGCCAGTGGACGGAATCCTATTGAACCTTTAATTCATGACAATGAAATCCAAATGAGTAGTATGAATAGAAATCTTAGAAGTACAGTCACTTCTCTTTTTACGTGAGTTTAGATTACGCGAATTTGGAATAACACGTATACAAAATAATAATAAATTCAAAGTACGCAAATAACGCGAGAGAGGAAATGTAAGAAAAAATGTGGTACAGTTTAGAGACTAAGCGCCTGCCTCATTTCCAATTTCCCGCTAAGCGGCCATGTGATTCAGTCACATCACCCAGCATACTGTGTGGATATAGCACTTGTTCTAACTGCTGTTGTGGTAAACTTTGTGTTTCCTGTGCTTTTGTGTAATATTTTCATTCATCTAGCATGGCCAGTAAACGACCAGGTAAAGATTGTGGAAATACTCCTGCTCCTAAGAGAGTGAGAAAGTTTATAAACCTTGAGTAATCACTGCGACAACGTAAGGAAAAGGAGGCAGCAGCCACACTTAATGGGAGCCCCATGAAAACAGTCACTGTGAAGGACTTGGGTGAAGTTTTTAACCATATGGAGAATGCCTTGGATATTCTAGATAGAAAAGATCCTACTGTAGAGTATGCAGGCTTGATGTACCGAAGGGTCATGCAAGATGTTGTCCGCTACAATGACCTTTTGCAAGAAAGAGAAAGGTTGCAAGGCAGGCATATCTTCATGCCAACTTCTCATCAAATATAAGTGAATCTGATGACCCTAAACCCAGCACATCTAAGAAATATGAACCCCAACCACAACCAAGGGTTAGCTCTCCCACTTCCCCTCCCTCCCCTACCGCTTAAGTCACCTGCATCCCGCCACCATGCATGTCCCAGTATGCCTGTTGACCACTGTATATGGAGTGAGTTAATTTGTTTATATTTTTGAATGAAAAAGCTGAATATGCCAAGACTTGGAAAAAAAGTTGAAGTATCCTTGAGTTTTCTAGTGTTGCCTTTGTTTATTTTTTTGGTTATATACAGTGTTGCCTCACTTATCGCTGTAGTTCGGTTCCAGGACCTGGCACGAACCAGGAAATCCGCGAAGTAGGATCCGCCTATATGTACATAGATATTTTAATATATTTTTACGCTTACACTGTATAAACCCTCTCTGCACGGTTAAAAAACACCCTTTACATTATAAATAACAGCAAGCAACGTAAATTTTTATGAAAGTGATAGATAAAATTACGGTGAATGAAGTGATAATGACGTGACATACATACTCATTTACAATTATTTTTTCGTTTACGTACTGTATAAACCCTCCCTGCACTGTACAAAACTTATATTTGTTGTATGACGAGACTGTCCAAAATATTAAAGGAAAAAAAATTGAGAACATTTTTCGTGAGGGAAGAGAGAAGCTGCCGTCCAGTTCTGCCTTGAAGGAAATTTAGAAGAGTTGCCAGAGGTGAAGCCATCACATCACATTACCTAATTTTCTGTGTAAACTGGGGAAAGCTCTTAATCCGTTTACCTGATCCTGTGGTTCCATATATTGTTAAAATCAGTATCCTTCCCATTTATATTAACTTGTTAGTTAGTTTGATACACGAAAAATTGAATAAGTAAAAAAAACAAAAACAAAAAACAAATATCCACCTGTCAACAGTACTGAGTTAAGTTGCCAAGTAGTACAGTTGTCTTAATTTCTTCATTTTTTTTTTTTTTTGCTTTTCTTTTAGCTTTCTCTTTTACTATTTTGTTTTTATTTTGTATATATATTGAGTTAAATGTAAAGTCTAATCTTGTGATAACATACCTTGGTTAGCAAGTGAGTTTATCAGTTAGGAAGAATATATAGCAGAAACAGGTGGGTGCCACCTCAGACACAGGTTCAAATTTTTCCTTCAGGTTTGACTTTTGTTTTGTTGCATTTTTTTCTTTTTCTTTTTATCCTTAAATTACCATGGTCAAGTTTTTAAGTTAAGATGTGTGTTACCAGAAAAGAGATAAACTGAGACACTAAATAGCACTTATATGGAGATATAAAAATTTGGTGTGAAGCTTAATTAAAAGTTTTTCTCTTTTTTTTTTCCTCTTTCTCGTCTTCTTTCTATATTCTGTGAGAGGGAGAACATAAAAATGACGCCATCTCTGTCCCAAACCTCTCCCATCCATGGGTCAGTAGGAGGGGTAGCCTTCAGGCGACTCAAACAGAAAATCAAGAATATAGAGGAAATGGTTATAAGCCTTGATGATAAAATTCAGAATATGGATGGAGAAATGAAAGAGAATGAAACACTCAGAGAGCAAATAAGATCTTTGGAGGAAGCAAATAAAGCACAAGAGCAGGAGAGAAAGGAACTAGAAAAAAGAATAAAAAAGCTGGAAGGGGAAAAGAGTCAACTAGAATCTAGACTTTCTAAACAAGAAGATAAAAACAAACAGCTGAATGACAACCTAAAGGAATTAGATGTTAGTTCACTGCTCTCTTCTGAGAGAGACGAGACTGCTGCTTGAAATGTTCAGATTAAGGAAAACATTGAGCAGTTCAGAAAAGAGTTCCAGGAGCTGAATATGGAAAATGATGCCATGAAAACTTCCTTTGCTGATGCACTAAAGGGGAATGTGGCAGTAAAAGAGGCTGTAAAGGTGGTGGCACTGGAAAACATACAAACGGTTGACTATAAAGAGACAATAATCGAAAAAATGAAAGACGTTGTGATGGAAAGGGCAAACCCACTCATCAGACAGGCACTTGATAAGGAGAAGACAGTGGTAATCTCAGGCATAAGCGAGTCCCAGGAACCAACATGGCAGGGGAGACTTGAAGAAGATAAAGCTAGGGTTGTAGACCTGATAAGAAAGCTTGGAGTAGTATGTGGTCCCGAGGATATTGTAAACATACACCAACTAGGTAAATATTCGAGGGAAGGAAAGCCGAGACCAACAAAAGTAACCTTTGAGAGAGGGGAAACATGTAGGGAAATATTGTTGAGAAAAAAAAGTCTAAAAGACCTTCAAGAATTCAAAGAAGTGTTCATTAGACAATACAGAACACAGGAAGAGATGGGAAAGATCAAAAACTTGTTGCAAGAGGCAAGAAGGTTAAATGAGGAAAGAAATGAAGAAGAGAAGAAAAATTTTCATTACAGAGTTCTTCCAGACAAAGGGGAGATAAAGAAGATAATGACACAAGATCAGGGGATGGGGCCTCATTAAGATTGTTATACACAAATGCTGATGGATTAGCTGGTAAGGCAGTAGAATTAAAAGATAGGATTCACAACAGTAAGGCAGATATAGTAGCAATTACAGAGACTAAGTTGAGTGAGGACATAAACAGTGTCACAGTTTTTCCTAAGGGTTTCAGAATACTAAGGGTTGAAAGATCTGAGAGGACTGGTGGAGGGATAGCACTGCTCATAAGTGAAAGGATTCAAGTCGAAGAAATAAACTTGGCTATAGAAAGTGAGTTCAAGGAATTTCTTGTTGCTCGCATAAATACTGGGTCAGAGAGCATTATAATAACTGTTGTATACAACCCACCAAGGAACCAAAATAGGCTTGAAGTTTATGAGGAAAGTCATATAGGTACTATTGAAGTCATAAACTCAGTTGTTAACATGGCACGGGGAAAAAAATGTAGGATTTTGATTATGGGAGACTTTAATCATAAAGAGATAGATTGGATAAATCTTGACCCACACAGTGGTGAGGACTCATTCCGGGCAAGATTCCTAGATTGCGTACAAGGGAATTTCCTACACCAACATGTAATGGAACCAACAAGGGCCAGGGGTGGGGATGAGCCATCACTACTTGATCTAGTGTTCACAGATAATGTGTTGGATATTGAAAAAATTGAGTATGAACCACCAATTGGAAAGAGTGACCACTGTGTGTTGTTGATGGAGTATATCATTGAAGATATTCTTCCTGAGAGTAGAGGCACTGAGGACATGAGGAGGAACTATCCGAAAGGAGATTACATCAACATGAATGAGCTTTTTGCAGTTATTGACTGGAGAACCTTATTTTACAACAAATCTGTACAAGAAATGTATGACATCTTTTGTGAGAAATATGGGAAGATAGTAGATTGCTGCATACCTGTCACCAAAGTAGGTGTAATTCATGCCAGAGAGAAATGGTTCGATAATGGATGTAAAAGAGCTAAGGAGTGGAGAGACAAATGCTGGAAAAGGTATAGGAGGAGAAAAAACATAAATGCCTGGCAAACCTACAAAAGAGCAAGAAATGACTACCTAAGTAAAAGGAGAGAGGCAGAGAGACATTATGAGAGGGACATCACCAGGAAGGCTAAGGAAAATCCCAAGCTTTTCCACAGCTTTATCAGAGGAAAACTGAAGGTAAAAGAACAGGTTTTAAGGCTAAAGAGAGCGGATGGAAGCATCACTGAGACGGATGAAGAGATCTGCAAAGAATTGAACAAGGAGTTTCAGTCAGTATTTACAGTAGAAAATACCCCACCCCCTCAGATTGCAGTGCTAGAAGCTCAAGGGCCGGTATTAGAGAGCATCAACCTTACAGCCACAGAGGTATGCAAAGCGCTGATGGATTTAGATGTTCATAAAGCTACAGGTCCCGATGACATATCCCCTCATGTGCTTAAAAAATGCGCAAACACAATATCAGTGGCAGTAAGTATCATATTTAAGGAGTCACTGGAGTCGGGGGAGATTCCAAGATGCTGGAAACAAGCAAATGTGATACCTATCTTCAAAAAGGGAAGGAGGGATACGGCTCTGAACTATAGACCTGTTTCCTTGACCAGCATAGTTTGCAAAGTTATGGAGAAACTACTAAGGAAACATATCTCTCTTCACTTGGAATCCTTCAACTTTTTGTCAGTGAGGCAACATGGCTTCAGAGAAGGTAGATCAACAGTAACAAACTTATTAGAATTTTATGATGAGGTAAGCCGAATGTTACAGGAAAGAGAGGGCTGGGCAGATTGCATATTCCTAGACTTCCAGAAAGCGTTTGACCCTGTTCCACATGGGAGACTTATTAGGAAGCTGCAATCAATGGCTAGAATAGGTGGAAATGTTTTGGAATGGATAAAAACTTACTTAGAAGGAAGGGAACAGAGGGTTAGAGTAAGACACTCAGTGTCTGAATGGAGAAGAGTTAGTAGTGGAGCTCCACTGGGTTCAGTTTTAGGGCCACTTTTGTTCCTTGTATATGTAAATGACCTACCAGAGTCTGTAAATTCATTCATGAATATGTTTGCAGATGATGCAAAAATTGTGAAGAAAGTAAAAAACGAGAACAATGGTAGAGAACTTCAGGAGGATCTAAATAATCTGCATGAGTGGTCAGAAAAGTGGCTAATGAAATTCAATACTTCAAAATGTAAGGTAATGAGAATGGGTACAAGTGCAAGAAGGCCCAAGCTTGACTACTCGGTGGCTGGAGTACAACTTCAAGAGACAGAAAATGAGAGAGATCTAGGAGTAAACATACTGGCAGATTTGTCTCCAGAAATACATATAAATGGCATAGTAAGGGCAGCATATGCATTCTTATCAAATGTAAGGGTAGCCTTCAGGCACATGGACAAGGAAATGTTCAGAAATATTTATGTAACCTATGTGAGGCCAAAACTGGAATATGCAGCCCCCTTTTGGAATCCGCACTTGAAAAAGCACATAGCTAAGCTTGAAAAAGTTCAAAGACATGCCACGAAACTGGTGCCAGAAATACGCAATCTCAGTTATGATGAGAGGCTGAGTGAATTAGACTTACCATCACTCGAAGCTAGAAGAGTGAGGGGGGATATGGTGACAGTCTTTAAATTCCTTCATGGTTATGATAGAGTGGATAGGGATCGATATTTTGATATGGCTGGCTCTAGAAATAGAGGTCATAGTTTGAAGCTTGGTAAGAAAACTTGTTTGCAGGATGTAAGGAAATACTTTTTCAGTGTAAGAGTAGTTGATAATTGGAATTGGCTAAGCGAGGAGGTAGTTAATGCTATCTCAATCCATAGTTTTAAGGACAGGTATGATAAGTATCACTAAGTATAAAATGGAACCGATGAGGAGACGGGAAGATACGAGCTTTAGGCTCTTTCCCGTAAACACAATTAGGTAATCACAATTAGGTAATCACCCTTTACATTAAAAATAACAGCAAGCAACGTAAATTTTTATGAAAGTGATAGATAAAATTACGGTGAATGAGGTGATAATGACGTGACATACATACTCATTTACAATTATTTTTTTGTTTACGTACTGTATAAACCCCCCCCCCTGCACTGTTAAAAAAAGACCCTTTACATTATAAATAACAGCAAGCAACGTAAATATTTATGTAAGTGATAGATAAAATTACGGTGAATGAGGTGATAATGACGTGACATACATACTCACTTACAATTATTTTTTCGTTTACGTACTGTATAAACCCTCCCTGCACTGTTAAGAAAAGACCCTTTACATTATAAATAACAGCAAGCAACGTAAATTTTTATGAAAAAGATAAAATTACGGTGAATGAGGTGATAATTACGTGACATACATACTCATTTACAATTATTTTTTCGTTTACGTACTGTATAAACCCTCCCTGCACTGTTAAAAAAACACCCTTTACATTATATATAACAGCAAGCAACGTAAATTTTTATGAAAGTGATAGATAAAATTACGATGAATGAGGTGATGATGACGTGACACACATACTCATTTACAATTATTTTTTCGTTTACGAACTGTATAAACCCTCCCTGCACTGTTAAAAAAACACCCTTTACATTATAAATAACAGCACTCAACGTAAATTTCAATAAAAAAATAAAAATACTGAAAAAATTTATTTTCAATATTTTAATATTTTTGCGTATACCCATAAAATAAAATAATAGTTTATAAAAAAAAAAACGCGATAGAGTGAGAACGCGAACCAAGAAGCGCAAATAACCGGGGTAACACTGTATACCCTGTATAACTTTAATACTGTATTTGCTAATTTTTATCTTACATACATATTTCAGCTTGGTTATGTACTTGTAAAATGTGTTTAACTAGCTTTTTTCTTAGAGTGTGTTTATACACGCATGTGGAATGTATGCATGCCTATTAACATTATTCCTTAAGGAAATATACTCTTTAAATTATGCGAAATTTGGTTTACACGAGCCTTTTCAGAACCTATCCTCAAGTAAATAAAAGAGGAGACTGTACTAGGCATAAATTGTCTTCTAGATTTAAAGATTACATTGCAACAAAATATTATTTGTTGTTTTGAGTTCTTTATATGTGTACTTAATTTTTTAATATTGTTTTTTTTTTTCTATACAAGAAAAGATGCTACAATATGATTTCTATATAGTTTAGTAAGACTTAGAAGTACATATATGGCCTCTCAGAAATCACAATGTATATATTATGAATGTGTTCATTGCCTAATAAACACTGCTAGAAGGAGTCGTTTCTTTTTCCTCACACACCACCTTATTTTAGGAAACATGGTGGACACAGATTGGTTGGAACCGGGGGATTATATCAATGTTAGCCCTGAAATGAAATTCCATCAATCCTAGAATAGGCAACTGATGTCCCCAATCCCAGATGAAGCACCTGCATTCAACCTCAGTACCAAATTAAGCACCTTGCAAGGAGTTCTTAGGGGAATTTTCTTTCTTAGTTAGGTTAGTTTTACCTAACCTTACCTGACATGTGCCTCAGTCCTACACAGAGCACCTATCATTTGGCTCAATCCCCTATTAGGCACCCAAATATTAAATCGGGTGCTGTTCTAGGACTGATCCAAGAAATAATTTCAATTATAGTTTATGTAAAGAATCAAAATACTGCCAGACCATTGTACTGTATGTTATCTGGGACACAGAAAATGTTCTATAGGACAACTGCCCCTTAGGAGAGTTGTCCCTAGGACAATAACCTCTACCTAGGTGAGATTAGCTTTGATTAGGTTAGCTTGTGTCAGATTAGGCTGTGTCAGGTTAATTTAGGCTTGGCTTTGTTAGTTTAGGTTACATTGGACTAGGTTTGGTTTTGATAGCTTCTGTCAGGATAGATTATATTGTGTTAGGAAACCAGTGAAACATACACTAAATATTAATAGGTAGAAAAAGCACTCCAGCAGCAACCATTATTAAAAAAACTGAAGGGACAGTCTTTAGGGGCAATTGTCCTAAGAGGCAATTGCCTTACCTCT
Source organism: Halocaridina rubra (assembly GCA_037179515.1). Taxonomy (NCBI): domain Eukaryota; kingdom Metazoa; phylum Arthropoda; class Malacostraca; order Decapoda; family Atyidae; genus Halocaridina; species Halocaridina rubra. The sequence goes on along the minus strand of JAXCGZ010015260.1, from coordinate 82,892 downwards.
GTTATACTACATTTAAATGGTTAGATATATTATCAAGTAATATATAGTATCTCTCTCTCTCTCTCCAAATCATGATTTCATAATAATTTTGTTCTGCATGGTTATTGCTACACTTTCTGAGTTGGCTTTATACTTGTATAGAGAAATGCAATGAATGCCATTACTGTATTTATCAACGAAAATCATGATAAATATCCGAAAAGATTGAAAGTTAGTAGTTTATAGTATTGGCCAAGAATTGGGACATAGCAAAGTACTAATCTGCCTAAAGGAGAGAACGAAAAATATACTATCAGTATAGCTAGGAAGTTATGTGTTGTAAGTTGTAATCAACAATGTGCATTACAGACAGCAAATAATATATTGGCAAAGATAGACACCAATTCTCAATAGGGAAAAATGAAATATTGTATTCAGAAAGTCATCCTCTCAGGTGATGCCATCAAAACATTAACAATAAAGAATAAGGTAATTTCACAGTGCATTACTTTTCTTGTCAGATTCTGATATGATATAGAAAGTGCACACATTTCTTATGTATACCTGAAAAAGTCATGAACAATTATATTTCTTTCCTGAAGTTTATAGTACAGGAACGGTTTTAAGAATATGCTTGAATCAAGAAAAGGTGTCCAACTTCATAACAGAACTGATGCGGATTTTTTTTTTTTTTAATGGATATATTTTCTGGATTTCTCTTCAAGCAATGTCCTGTTGTTTACAAATATCATTGCTATAAAAAAAAAAAAACTATCACACGCCAAATCCAAAAATACTGTACTACGTAAAGGAATGTTTTCAACACTTACAAAGCATATGTGTTATGCACAAGTTAAATCTTACCATGAGCATTGAGGAACCAGATTCTACATCTTTGCCCACTCAGTAAGAAACAGTTGGCAAAAGTAGGGAAGCTTGAACTCCCTATGTGGAGATTAATTTCTCTTTCGCCCTCTCTCTCTTTCTCTCTCTGTATATATATATATATATATATATATATATATATATATATATATATATATATATATATATATATATATATATATATATATATATATATATATATATATATATATATATATATATATATATATATATATATATATATGGAGCTAGATACTTAAACTCGTAGATAGATAGATGGATAAATTTACGTTGTCACTATTAATCCCATTGTAGGAGAGGACACAGGTTGGAGCTGGGGATTTACGGCTAGATGTCCTTCCAAATGCCCAGCGGTGGGTCTTTCCCGGGTCTGTCACCGTCAGAGTTGAGCGTTCTTACCAGTGTTGTAATTCAGAATATGACGGGTATATTCATTCTGTAAATTAATTAGTACAGACTCTTTAAGGTAATATTAAAATAATAAGTGGTCGCAAATCTGGTATCAATAATTGGGTAAAATATGGTTTGATGATACCGTTTCTTGGCTTTTTTTTTTTTTTTTTTTTAGTACTCCTAGAACTATTTCACAAAGGACCTGATGCTTCGATGTTTCTCCATCCATATCTTATTTAAGTTAAACCTAGCTAACCTTTGCTTACTTAATGATCTAGTCTTGCCATCCCTATATTATGGAAGGAAGATTTTTTTTACACGAAATTTAAAATACGTGTTATTCTCTTGTTACACGCTGGTACTAAGCTGCGTTTGAATTAAACGTTCTTTTGGAGCAAAAATGTAGAAATAAGTTCAAACATAGCATATGCAGCGTTTCCTTCTACAATATGGATTTGGTCTGGAAAATCCTTAAAAATGCGTCAAAATGTTCTGAATTATTCCAAAAACAATATATCGCAACGCTTTATTATTAAATCTTAACTGTCTTGCCTAACGGCAATAAACAGTGATGTGTTTGACGTGTTTTCGGGTGTCCTGAAACATTTGTCTCTTGTGAATAGGAATAATTTCAGCGGAAAAAAATCACAGGTAAAATTTAACAGGTTAGGTTAGGTATAATAGATTAGGCTTTTTTTTTTTTTTTAACCAGTGGATATTTTTCCTGGATTCATGTCGCTTATATATGCAGATTAAAATAACATATTATAAAGCATGAATTTCATATTTATTCATATCCACACAAATACATGGTTTCACTTTGTTCACTTTGGTAAATCTGAAAGCTGAAAAGGAGAGACGCGAACGATAAAGAGATTGTTTTTAGAGATATAGCATTAGAATCTTAATAGATGTGATGATTATTATAGATATAACTGTGATCAGAATTTAGGTTGGTAGCAGACATTAGTCAATCCAAAGTAGCTCATAGTTTTCAATCAAAGGCAGTTCATAATTATTAAGTGCCTAAAAACATTCTCTTTGATCCTGGTTGCTCTCAGTTGTAAAAATATAAAACCGAATATCTAAACTACTCATTTTGAATAACAATGAATTGCCACTTATAGACTGAAAGTCTGCCGGGAGATTCTCATCAGTCTTATGCATTATAGAATTCATTTTAATTTAATTATTATAAAGCAGCAATTACTTTTAACAAACACAGTTATTATTATTATTATTATTATTATTTACAAAAAGTAATGAAGCTGCAATCTCTCTCTCTCACTGTAATTAACAGCAATTAAAAATTTCGTGGTCAGTGCCTGGCTGAGACGTTCACTCACCCCAATTAATCCTACATATGCGTTGTAAGATCATAGAAATAATGTTCTTGAATATATATTTTCTGGAACAAGTAAAGATAGTGACATGCTCTACATTAAATAACCCTACATTGTTAGGTTTGGTAAGCATAGGTTAATTTAGGCATTAACCTAACCTAAGATAGCAACCTAATAATTGACAGGGCTATTTAATATACTGGATGTCGTTATCTTTATTTGATCCGTTTTTTCTTCCTAGTTTTTTTTTTCTTACAAATTTTACATTTTCCAGCACTAGATTATTTCTTTCCTAACCATGAAAACTGTAAATAGTAGTAGTGTTTTTGAATGAAAGAACATAGAAAAAAAAAATGCAGTGACATTATGACATATGATACAGAAATATGAATGTTCGCATTTTTATTAACGGAGAACAAATATTGTTAGCTTTATTATGGCGGGTGTAAAGGGAGTGGGAAGGTATATGGTATTTTTTTTTTCTATCGTTGGTTTATTTTAATGCAAGATTTTAACTTCAGCTCGAAAGTAAAGTAGTTTGCTATGAAAGACATATGTGCCCTTGGCCAGTACTCAAGCCCAACGAATCTGCGGTGAGCGGATTCGCCCTCCTAAACAAAAACCATGCAGTACGTTGGTCCATGGCAAATCCACCCGTTGTGGTCCTACAGCTGAAGGGTCTTGTAAACTCAAAGAGGACTGTTCAGGACAATTTAAAATGAATAATAATAATAAGACTTTATTTCCAACGTACATTGGGTATTCAAATAAGATGCATATATATTCCAGATAGACATCTGTGGTGTACGATATAGACATACTAAAACAAACAAATCATAAGGATGGGTGTACTATTAAAATTTACAAGTAAAATCTTCCTTTAAGAGTAACTTCTTAAGATTATATTTAAAAGTATACACTGAACCAGCATTTTTTAGTTCTCTGGGAAGCTGATTATATAAATGAGGTCCACGAATGTTTATATCTCTTGAGCCAATATCAGTTTTAGACCTTCGTACTAATAAATCTTCCCCTTGACGGGTAGTTAACCCGGTAACTGAGCTTACTGTAGAAAAATTATACAAGCAATCAGGAAGATTGTTTCTTAGTATATTAAAAACAAAGGTACATATATCAAAAACATATTTATCTCTAATCTTTATCCATTCTAGATCTTTTAAAACAGGAGAGATGTGCTCGTATTTTCTTACATTGCCAACAGCCACTCGTGCTGCAAAGTTTTGTAACTTTTGTATTCTTTGTAATTGAGTCTTATTTGTACATCCCCAAACTTTGAGACAGTAATTAATTAAACTCATAGCTAAGGACTGGACAATTATTATACGAGTTGATGTTTCAAATGAGTCTTTTACCCTATTTAGATATATTAGAGTACCCATTACTTTTTTATAAATTTCATCTATATGCATTTCAAAATTCATGTAACGGTCAAAATAGACACCTAGGTTCTTTACCGAGTTCATTGGCTTAATGATATTACCGTTAAAATTTATATGAAGATTGTCATCAACTTCTGATAATAATTGTCTGGATCCGATAAGAATAGATTGGGTTTTAGTTTCATTAAGTAACAGACCATTTTTTAGAAAGTAACGTTTAGCCATATACAAAATTTCTTCTGCTCTACGAATAATATTTTCTAAATCATTAATTTCTCCTTCAATTAAGATTTGAGTATCGTCAGCATATTGAATGACATAACAGTTAGGTAAATATTTTACTAGATCGTTTACATATATTAGAAAAAGTATAGGTCCTAGGATCGATCCCTGAGGGACCCCAAACAATACCTTCTTGCGACTTGAAACTACATCTTTTATTCTGACTGACTGGTAGCGGTTAAGTCTTCCTTCAGCTCCGATTCTTTTTCTAAGAAAATATCAACATCGAATATTCTTGGATATTCGTTACACATCTCTTATTATCCCTTTACGTCCGACAAGTCCCAATATTCCCCATCTCTGTTTCTCATAATGTTTTTTTGGTGCCAATGCATGACGAGGGCATACTATTTTTTTGTTTTTACCGTCCTGATGTCACAATCATAAACAAATATTTAGATACGAGTATAGTAATCCTGGAGACAATGACAATTTAATTGGGGAATTAAGGCTGGGATCCTTCCTTGCAGCCCACGGTGCGCTCGATTGCCCGCTGTCAACTCCCGAGACGAGCACTTTTTCCATTCGGCTACAGCGAGAGATCGCCAATTCAAGATTCGTCCATGAGCCTCATACACTCCACCAAAACATTTCATCTGGCACTCAGCATATTAACATTTTTACTTAGATTATATACTTTTCTTGTGTAAATGCAGCATCCTTCCAAACCCCTTATTACATTTTCATATGTTCATAATAATATCATACTGATGGCCCAAAACAGTCTCGCATGGTCAGTTCTTTTTCTTTCTTATTGTATGCCAGTACTCGATGACCTCCCTTAAGCATCTGCAACGAACCAAGGAGATCGCCCGCAGGCTTTTAGGGTTATGGCAATTCTTTGTAGTTAAATACCATACTAAATTTATTAGGTTGTTGACTCAAATGTTACTAAGACAACAAAGAGGGACTTCAAGCTCCGCAGGATTAGGCCTAGGCTTTGGCGTAAGTACATAGGTATGTGTCTACAACCACTTCCTCTTTCTCTAAAATTTAGATTGCTATAAAACTATCTACACGGCCAGCGCGAAGGCTTATTCCATCTCAGTAGTTCACTAAGATTAACTCGGCATTCGTTTGAGTAGACCAGCTCAATTAAACAGTCCATACAAGGCTTGAGGCAATATTATTCTGTAATTAGTATGTTTAATGCCAATAAACCTATTATATGTCTGCAACTTGCGACAAATTTATTCACGCCAAGCCATCATTTACAGTGACTACATATATATATATATATATATATATATATATATATATATATATATATATATATATATATATATATATATATATATATATATATATATATATATATATATATATATATATATATATATATATATATATATATATATATATATATATATATATATATATATATATATATATATATATATATATATATATATATATATATATATATATATATATATATATATATATATATATATATATATATATATATATATATATATATATATATATATATATATATATATATATATATATATATATATATTATATTTGATGTCGGCTACCCCCCAATTAAAGGGGGAAACAGCCAAGGTATATATATATATATATATATATATATATATATATATATATATATATATATATATATATATATATATATATATATATATATATATATATATATATATATATATATATATATATATATATATATATATAATCTTATATGCAATCCATACTTTCACGTGACTAGATCAATGTAAATTTTAGTCATTGATATATAAAGTTGCTGTTTGTGTGTGTGTGTGTGTGTGTGTGTGTGTGTGTGTGTGTGTGTGTGTGTGTGTGTGTGTGTGTGATTACCTAATTGTGATTACCTAATTTTGTTTACGGGAGAGCGCCCAAAGCTCGTATCTTCCCGTCTCCTCATCGGTTCCATTTTATACTTAGTGATACTTATCATACCTGTCCTTAAATCTATGGATTGAGATAGCATTAACTACCTCCTCGCTTAGCCAATTCCAATTATCAACTACTCTTACACTGAAAAAGTATTTCCTTACATTCTGCAAAGAAGTTTTCTTACGAAGCTTCAAACTATTACCTCTAGTTCTAGAGCCAGCCATATCAAAATAACGATCCCTATCCACTCTATCATAACCATGAAGGAATTTAAAGACTGTCACCATATCCCCTCTCAATCTTCTAGCTTCGAGTGATGGTAAGTCTAATTCCCTCAGCCTCTCCCAAGTACAGAAGGGACTGGAGATTCTGTTCGACAATAAACTTGCATGTCTTATTTTTCTTTCTTTTTTGAAGCAGTTTAAATTTTTTTTTCAAGTTGAATAAGAACTACCATATGTATCGAATTTTTCGTCCCAAACTTTCGAGAAATCTTTCTTTTAGTGAGACCATTACAAAAACATTTTTTTCTTTCCGGACCCTGTCACCTTTCTATTAAATGACCTTCAGTAGCCATATATTTAACCTTGAGCTATTTCGCGGGTGCATATTGCAATATATATATATATATATATATATATATATATATATATATATATATATATATATATATATATATATATATATATATATATATATATATATATATATATATATATATATATATATATATATATATATTTTGTTGTTCCGGTTTTACGTCACGGACTCCCTTTTCTACCAAGGGCTAGGACGGTTGCCTTCTTGCGTAGGACTTGTTTTGGCAGATGTAATCCTTCCCCTGAGTGCATGCCCTTGCTAACTTCAGACCGTGACGGGGCGCGAACCCTCGACTTGACGCCTCAGAGTCGCGGACGCTACCGCTCGAACCACGGCGACTACTATATATATATATATATATATATATATATATATATATATATATATATATATATATATATATATATATATATATATATATATATATATATATATATATATATTTTTTTTTTTTTTTTTTTTTTTAATTTTTTTTTTTTTTTTTTTATTTTTTTTTTTTTCCCAAGAGTGTGACACCGGGGTAGGCAGAAACTGCCCTCATCAATAAAGGCCCGGGCACGATAAAATACCTAGACAAAGGAAAAGAAAAAGGTTAAGGGCAAGGCAGAGATGAGGTAATGTCACACAAGGGAAAACGACAGACAGAAGGAAACAGTCAAAGTACAGAGGACCCAGAGATATGGAGGACTAGGCTCTGAGATGACGATAGAACTGCTTTTTGAAGGATGAAAGGTCATAAGAATTAGGAAAGACAGAAGGAGGAAGAGAGTTCCAGAGTCTAGAGGTAGATGGGAAGAAGCAGTCGCTGCACCGACCAATCCGCGAGCTACAAATCTCGACACAGTACCTGTGAGATGAGGCCGCTTGGCGAGTGTTACCCGGCCTCGGCAGTGGAGGAGGGATGCAACTCGCCAACTCATCAGAGCAGTGATGGAAGTAGTAGCAATAGAAAAGCGAAAGGGAAGATACCTTACGGCGAAGAGAGAGAGAATCCAGGTTAGAAGTAAGAGAAGGATCACTAATGAGTCTGACTGCCTTAGATTCAACCCTATCAAGAAGATAAGTAAGGGAAGAAGCACCCCAGATATGTGAGCAGTATTCTAAGCAGGGGCGGATAAGACCTTTGTAAATTTTAAGTAACTGCAATGAGGAAAAGTAATGACGAAAACGAAACAAAACCCCCAATTTTTTGGATGAAGATTTAGAAATTTGGATGATGTGATTCCTCCAAGACAAGTTAGAGGCTATATGGATTCCTAATATATTGATAGAGTTAAGAGGGTAAATTTCATATATATATATATATATATATATATATATATATATATATATATATATATATATATATATATATATATATATATATATATATATATATATATCTTCTTCCTTCGACCTTATTAATCTCACTGAATAGCAGGGTCGGCCATCGAGTCAACTTCCTCCACTTGTTCCTATCCCTTGCACCTCCCTCCTCCAATCCAACTTCAACAATATCCCTCCCCACCACGTCCATCCCTCTGATCCGCTGGCGCCCCACACTCCTTTTTCCTATCACAGGCATGTTCTTAGCTCTCCTGATTGGTTCCTCCTCCCCTCTTCTTACTACATGGCCATAGTATCTCAGACGAGCTTCCCTAGCCTTCTCTATGACATTACAAATTCCACACATTCTTCTTATATCTCGACTCTCCCCTCTCTCCAGTAATGATATTCCAGCAATCCATCTAACCATCCTCATTTCTGTTCTTTCCAACAGTCCCTCCTCTCTCCCCCTAAGTGACCAAGCCTCTGCCCCATATAGCAGTGCAGGCCTGACCACTGTCTTGTAGATCTTCATTCTGAGTTTTAACGGCATTTAAGATAACTCCAGTCACTTCTTTCCATTTTCGCCATGCTTCCCTCACTCTCTGTCTCACGGCTTTTTCAATACCTCCCTCCTCTGTTGATACTGATCCCAAGTAGTTAAACTCACTGCTCTGACTTGGTAGTGTACCATCTTCCATTTGGAGGTTTACCTCTTCCTGACCTCCTTTACTACTAAACATTAGCTCTGTCTTTCCTGGGTTTACTTTCAATCCTTTCTTTTCGAGGACCCTTTTCCATATATATATATATATATATATATATATATATATATATATATTATATATATATATATATATATATATATATATATATATATATATATATATATATATATATATATATATATATATATAGCAATGTAAACGTTATTTGAAGTAGATGCGGTATCTGTTATACGTGAGATGAAAACTTCAGTCATAGTTTTGTTTTGGATCTTAATGCGCAATGGATACTAGAGGACAAAGAGGGCACGTGGATGTGGTTCAAGTACACATGCACCGAGCGAGAAGGTCAGTCCCCTTGCCTTTCCCTGTGTAAGTATGCCAGATTCGGTTAACGTTCTTGTTGTTTGAAGCAATGTGCGACGTATTTTCAACAAATTTTTTTTTTTTCAATCTAAGATGAAAACCATTTTCTTGGTATCTCGAGTACTTTGTGGCTTGTTTTGTTCCAATCTTTATTAACTTTTTTTTGTCATTTTGTCATTTTTAGATTTATTTAATTATTGTTTCATATTAGCTTATATGTTTTGTGTGCTTCAATACCTTGTTGAGTAATTCTATATTATTTTTTTTTTCTTTTAATGTTGCCCTTCAAGAATTCGGGGTAAAGAAGTCAAAAGAAAAAAATCACATATTACGCTCTTCTCATTTCAAGGTCATTCTGAACCGGGAAAAGGTAGACAACACTATTTTTTTTAGTGTCTTCGCTGTATACATAAATTATCAAATTAATATCTAATCTTCGTCTTCGCCATTAATGGTGACGTTGAATGAGTTATCGCTTCCCATACTCCCGTAAGCACAATTAGGTAATTACGTCCTTCGGGAATAGGGAACTTATCCAATTGCGCGCAACCCGTGAAAACGTATCTGCATCTTTGGACCTATTCTGCGCATCGATAATACTGAGGCGCACGAATGACTCTTCCTTTTCGGAATTATTATATTTATTTATATGATTATTTATTTATTTGTTTGGTAAAAGAACAGTATGCAATGTTTACTCCCTTAAAATAGTGTGTAACTTTACTGGCATGTTTCTATAAAGTGTTTTAACATTTTAAAGTTTATATACATACAATTATAAAGGTATCTTCGTAGATGTGTATACATCCACAATTATATCCAAAGTGCGCGGTTTCCGCCTGCCGTAGTCCATGCAGTTGTCATTTATTTTATATTTATTAGTTGCAGCGGTTGGGCAGGGCGGGGAGCAGTAAAGAATCATCGTCTTATGGGGGGGAGTGTTGCCGAGCGGAAGGGCAAGGAGGTTAACATCGTTGTTGAAGGTGCCACCTTGTTCAAGGAATCCCTTTCTCTTTTTCACCTTGGTAGGGGCCACATGCGAAGAAAGTACTCAATGAAATCAACTTGATGATCCTCTGAGTGATCAAGTCTATGAGGAGGAATCTCCATATATTTAATCAGAACTGCAAATTTCTTCAAAACCTCTTAGTGTAGACTCTCCCTAGAGTAATATTATATTCAAAACTTCTTTTATTTATAGATGTCATAGTT